>VZSF01003231.1:163051-229853 GCA_013398295.1 Chionis minor | reverse complement strand
GTGTGCCCAGGTGGCCAAGAAGGCCAATGGCATCTTGGCCTGTATGAAGAATGGTGTGACCAGCAGGAGCAGGGAAGTGATTGTGCCCCTGTGCTCAGCACTGGTGAGGCCACAGCTTGAGTGCTGTGTTCAGTTTTGGGCACCGCAGTATCGGAGGGACATTGAGGTGCTGGAGCGTGTCCAGAGAAGGGCAACGAAGCTGGTGAGGGGTCTGGAGAACAAGTCTTATGAGGAGCGGCTGAGAGAGTTGGGATTGTTTAGCCTGGAGAAGAGAAGGTTGAGGGGAGACCTTGTCACTCTCTACAACTACCTGAAAGGAGGTTGTAGCGAGGTGGGGGTCAGTCTCTTGTCCCAAGGAACAAGCGATAGGACAAGAGGAAATGGCCTCCAGTTGCACCAGGGGAGGTTTAGATTGGATATTAGAAAAAACTTCTTTACCGAAAGGGTTATCAGGCATTGGAACAGGCTGCCCAGGGAGGTGGTGGAATCGCCATCCCTGGAGGTATTTAAAAGACAGATGGACGTTGTGCTGAGGGACATGGTTTAGTGGTGGTTTTGGCAGTGTAGGTTATGGTTGGACTCGATGATCTTGAAGGTCTCTTCCAACCCAAGTGATTCTATGATTCTATGAAGTGTCTTACAGGTTCATGTTTTATGACGATTCAAAGTGAAAAATGGAGTAAATGTTTGTGTTACTCATTACTTGGTTATGAAAATGTCTTCAGGTATTTCGGAAGGGCTTCACTTTTTTATCACTGTTCTCCGATCCAGTCTCTGTATGCTATTAGTAGTGGAATATTTTTATTTTTTAAACTGTGATATTTGGAAAAGGTGTGTAAGCTAGATCCAGCTTGTCAAGTAACCCAGGTAGCCTTCTGCCCATCAGCTCACGTGCCCTTACTCTGTGGCCTTAAAGCTTCTTCCCCATCATGTTGCCAAAATTCAGGTTCTGCATTATTGTATGAGCAGACCTGCACTAGACATGTCATGTTGCCTGTATTTTGGCCATGTGCAAAATGCATTCCTGCTCACACAGCAAGAGAAATGTCTTCATTTAAGAGAAGAATGTGACCTATGATGGTCAGATTTGGTGAGAACAGAGAATGCTAGAGGAATGCAAAGTCAAGTAGACATTAGGAAGTTATCGCCTATGACCCTATAGTAAGCACAGATTAACACTTTCATGTGCAGTTAAGGGATTCTGGTTTTGGATAGGCTTCCCTTAAGACAATGACTTTTTTTTTTTTAGGAGGGACAGAGAATTTACTTTCCTAAAGTCATGTTCTTTGTGGATATTTGAACTTGAAACCCAAAAAACTTCTGCTGATCAAAATTACAGGTCTCATTGTAAGCCTTAGTCATGTGCTAGTACAGTATTTTTATTTCAGCTCACAAAGATAAGCACCCACACTCATACTTTGGTCAGATAAAGAATTGTTTGACTTTCAGAATAACTAAGCAACAGGAGTCACAGGAACAACTCTCCTGAAAGTTTAACTGATATCTGGTACAAGGTATTTAAATATGAATTTTGGCATTGTTTTTCTCATACTGGTTTCCTAATTGGGACACATCTGCTACATCAGGTTTTGTATTGCATTTGGCATGATTACTGAGGTACTTACCAGACTTATAATTAATTTTATTTTGCATTGTTAAATTTCCCTGGATGCTTTTTTTTTTTTTGCGCGTGATGCTTAGGGGGAAAAAAAAAAAGAGAAAACACACAACAGATCTTGCTCATTTCCCTTTCTTTGCTTATGTTTTACAGGAGACACATGAAATTGTGGCTATCAAGAAATTCAAAGACAGCGAAGGTAACCTTTTGTGCTGCATAATCTTTCATGTCAATAACTACGTTGTTAATATCTCTCCAGTTAAAATAAGAAGTCTCATATATCAGGGCTTGATTTGAAAATGATAATGATTTATTAGCTCTGTGAATATTCAGAGTACTTGATCCTTCATACCTGTCTAGGGGACTGCATTATACTCTCCAACTAGATAACCACCTTTCTTGGTGCATCTATCTTAATATGGCTGAGACTGTGGTGCCATACACAGTAGTAAGATCTACCACTCAGAGACTGGACATGATAAGAAAATGGCAAAAACTCCTCTTGTAGCAGTGGCTTGCAGAGTCTTTGAGCTTTATCACCCTTCATCTGAGAAGAGATCTGAATGTTAGGGGCGCTTGAAGGGACAAATGGAGGAGACAGAGAAGTCGCTGAGATGTTCAGTGGTACAAAGTGAAGTTGGGGAGCTCTCAGTGGTCCATGGGACGATTTGAGGGAGCTGGGTGGTGAGGCAGCAGCTCTGCCCTCCCTTCAGCAGGCTCTACTCTCCACAGGCAACTTGCTCTTTGCCCCCTCAGAGCAGCCTCTGTGCACTCTCCAGTGTTGCTGAGTTTGCTGAGAGGGGGAAGAGCGAACTGTTGCAAGGCTTACTGTTGCTGGCAAAGCGGGTGGCAGAAGACAATACACATGGAAATTAATACTAGTGCTGCACACATCTGTTCCTCACCCAGCAGTAATAAAACCAAAGATCTGTACGAGATAAGACTGGCTGTCTGACCTGCACTTGCTGGGGGACAGTGAATCTGATTATCCTATCATAGGCAAAACTGGCAATCAGTCATGAGAGCAGCTGTCCACCTTGCTAGAAGCTAGCCCTGATCCCTAAAGGGCTAGCACAAACAGGAGAAGTTGAGTATGAAGTCATGAGGAGTCATCCTGGTCTAAGACAATGCAGCTGTGATTTGCTGTATACCAAGGTTTTAGCGGAAAGCTTACTATGTGGTTTAAAGAAACAGCAGCCACTTTATTTTAGCAAACTTTTCTTTTTGTTATTGTTACAGGATTGCTGGTGGCCATGGAGATGTAGTTGGTTACAAGGACTGTAATTTTCAGAGTCAGTTAGGCACAGCAAAGTCAGATTTGTGTCTGTTTTATGAAATGCAAACTCTTTGCTTTGTAGCTGATTTTGCCAGACACTTGAAGAGTATATTTGATGAATCTTTCAGCTCTGCTATTCAGAAAGCTCTTTTAAATCCCTGTTAAAGATGATAATTTAATTGCAGAGACCATCTTGTTCAGGTCATGAGAGTGCTTCAGAATTGCTTTTTGGAACTCAGTATGGCTATTCAGTACAGATTCTAGGCACTGAATCTCAGTATTAAGCCCTAAACAGGATTATTATATTAGCCTGTCTACCACAAAACGAAAACAAAAAATGCAACATTGCCATTAGGTCTGGCTTTTCAAGATTTTTATCTAATATCAGTTTACATGACTGATGACTGCTTTTCAGAGTTGTAGCTAGTTGTTTACAAGTTTCTGGAAATATGACAGAAGTTCTTTTGATGGATTTGATTCAGCCCATTTCACATCTGTCTCGTTAATGTGGTAGTTCATTACAAATCTGAATATACTGTAATTGTTTCTATTGCCATTTTTGTTTCACTGAATTTTTGCTGTTGTTTGATATATGCATGCTAAATACACTGCAAAGAAAGTGTCTAGTTATGAAATTATGTAATCAGGCTGATGCAAGCCAACACCGAGCACTCAGTTTTAAAATGAAACGATTCAGATTGCTCTAAATTATATATTTTTTTAATCAAAACATTTGTGATGATAGTATTTTGTTTTCCTCTTCCCTCCTGCTACACTTCAATTTTTATTTTTTTTCCCCTCTCTTCTGATGATAATTATGTGCGTTTGCAAGACCTGTGTTATTCTCTCTCCCCTGCAAACCTGTTTCTGCCTTTTGCTGGCTTGGAAAAACAATTTCTCTTCCTTTTTTCTTCTTCCTCGGTCTCTGACTGTCCTTGCGGTACATGACCAGCAAATGTGATTTAGATTTGAATTCATGCAGTCATATCCCATTTAATATTCCTCTACTGTGGATAACAGTTCTAAGAGATTAAGAACCCTACTTCTACATGCCTATTGTCAAAATTACTGAATTAATCGATTTTGTTTTACTAAATGAAAGATAAAACCTAAGATAATCTGGTTTATTTGACATTTTGTGATAGTATCCTCTAAAACCCACTCAATTCAGGGCCCCTTGATGATAAGCAGTGTATGAAGCTTTAATAAAACACTCTGCCTTTCTTGAACAACTTTCAGACAACTAAATTGTCAAAACAACAGCTGAAACAGAGTGACTCCTCAGAATCAGATTCAAGGGTTCGTTGAATCAATACTTGCTCTGCTGCCTTCTGTGGTCACTATGCTGGTTGCTATTGCTGAATTTCCATTAAAAGCCTTGTAGGGAAACTTACAGATCTGTGCTTGGCTTTTGGAGAATAAAATTATTTTAGAATCAAATAGATTTCTCTGACATTGTTCAAACATGAGCTTTGCATTCTAGTGTTTCTGCGGAGGACGTATTACACAGAATCACAGAATGGTAGCGGTTGGAAGGGACCTCTGGAGATATCTGGTCTCACCCTCCTGACAGAGCAGGTCCACCTACAGCAGGTTGCACAGGATGGCGTCCAGGCGGGTTTGGAATGTCTCCAGAGTCAGAGACTCCACCACCTCTCTGGGCAGCCTGTTCCAGTGCTCTGCCACCCTCAAAGTAAAGAAGTTCCTTCTCATGTTTAGATGGAACTTCCTATATCCAAGTTTGTAACCATTACCCCTTGTCCTACCACTGGGCACCACTGAAAAAAGACTGGCCCCCTCCTCCTGGCCCCCTCCCTTTAAGTATTTGTAAGCATTTATGAGATTCCTCCCTCAGTCATCTCTTCTCCAGACTAAAAAGACCCAACTCCCTCAGCCTTTCCTCATATGAAAGATGCTCCAGCTCCCTAATCATCTTCCTGGCCCTTCGCTGTACCCTCTCCAGCAGTTCCCTTAAGTGTCCTTCTTAAACTGGGGAGCCCAGAACTGGACACAGTACTCCAGATGTGACCTCACCAGGGCAGAGTAGAGGGGGCGGATAACTTCCCTTCCACCTGCTGGCCACAGGCCTCTTGATGCACCCCAGGATGCCACTGGCCTTCTTGGCCACAAGGGCACATTGCTGCCTCATGGTCATCCTGTTGTCCACCAGGACTCCCAGGTCTCTCTCTGCAGAGCTGCTTTCCAGCAGGTCAGCCCCCAACCTGTACTGCTGCATGGGGTTATTCCTCCCCAGGGGCAGGACCCTACACTTGCCCTTGGCGAATTTAATTCGGTTTCTCTCTGCCCACCTCTCCAGCCTGTCCAGATCATGCTGAATGGCAGCACAGCCTTCTGGTGTGTCAGCCACCCCTCCCAGCTTCGTGTCATCAGCAGACTTGCTGAGGATACGCTCTATGCCTTCAGTACTGGTATTAACCGTGCTAGTACTTCGTGCATGTGATGCGTTTGTGGGGTGGAGGATGTGTCTGTACACATACGTGCATATTTTTTGAAGCATATTAGTGCTCTTCACAATGAAAAAGATAGAAACGCAAATGATTTTTTTCTTATGAATTTTTCTGATGCTGAGAACCTAGGTGGTAGTGACAGAAAGTCTGTGAGGGCTGCATAAAGATAGCACAGTCCCCAGTTACCTCTCTTCCGGTGCAGAAGCATCCAGGCAGCAGAGAGTCCACACTGGAAAATAAGCCTTTTTCACTGTAATATTTAGAAACAGAGAATTTAATTAGGGGTTCAAAGTAAAGATGTATAAAAATTGTTACTTGGGGGTTTTGTTTTGTTTTTTAGTAAGTCTTAATCTGTCACTTTTACTTTGCACTTTAGAAAATGAAGAAGTCAAAGAAACCACTTTACGAGAGCTTAAAATGCTTCGCACTTTGAAACAGGAGAACATAGTGGAGCTGAAGGAAGCCTTCAGAAGAAGAGGAAAATTATACTTAGTTTTTGAATATGTGGAAAAAGTGAGTGGAGTTTGCACTATCCTTGCCCAGAGTTAAATCATCAGCTTACTCTAAGTCTTCAAAGTTACTTTTATTTTTATAAATTAAGCTATTTAAGCTTAAGTTCTATAAAGAGGAACAGCAGAAATTTCAATACAATCCAAATTGTTGTAATTAGACATTTATTGTGAGAAAGCAACACTGATAACTTTACTATTGTTTTTACTTCACGTGTTGGTCTTTAAAAAAGAAAAAAAAATATTCCAGATATGAACACAAACTGCTTCAAATTATGAAGACAGAAATATATATAATTTGCAGAAAAATTTCCATCCAAACTCTATAGTCCAGTTTAATTGTAAAGCTGATGAACTGTCCTGTGTTATGTTGTGTAATGAATCTTGACGTAGCCTTTCAAAACAAGATCATAGACTTTTGACCTTGGAATCTGTTTCAACTTTCTCTGTCCTTCCTTGTTAAAAATAGGATTTGTTTGTATATTTCTGTAACAAGGCCACTATCAATAGTTGCTTAGATGGATTTGGCAAAGATCACTGCCATTATTTCCAATCCTGACCTCATTTGAAACAATTCCAAAATTTCCTTAGATTGGCCTAGCGCTGCCAAGCATCCTGGTCTGTTTCCAGAGAGAAACAACCTAGAACAGATTGATCTGTTGTTATTTTAGCAACCTTCATGATAAAGGTAGACCTTCCCTCTGTATTTTAACCGTTTAGCATTTCTTCATGGCAATAATTAGACGGTATTCACATACGCACAGTAAAAATAAATGCAAGCTTAAATACAGGTATCTCTGTAGCCTTCATGAGATGTTCCCTCGATTGAAATTTTCATTTACTATCCTGCCATTGCGATATTGCAGTTTAGCTGAGTCCTCTTCAGTCAATTGTCTCTCACATAAAGATTCCTCACCCTAAATACTGTGTCTCCTTTACTTCAGTTTACAATTTATTATGTCATATAACTATTGCATAATGCGAGGTGACCTATATTAGCTCACAGTTTGGTAGAAATCAGTTTTATTTTTCACCAGAAGATCAGCAACTTCTAGTGTGGTGGATCTTACTTAGATCTTAACATCCTAACCGTGACTTGTTCCACCCATGTTCCTTGTAATTGTTCCAGACACAGGGAATGTCTTTGATCACATACCAACTTAAAACATACATTTAATTTTGTGTTGTAGTTGACTTGGCTAAGCTCACTGTAGTTGTGGGTTGGAAGACCAGCCTAAGTAAAAGACATTTAATTGATCTGATAAGAAGTATACTTATTAGCAATTTTTAAATTGCTAATTTTTAATTTGCTAGTATCTTTGCTAATATATTTGCTTTTAAATTGCTAATATCGGTAAAAACACCCGGCTGCAATATCTAACATTATTTGTATCAGAAGAAAAGAATATGATGATGAAAGCAGTGTCATGGTTTGGGCAAGTAGACATCATGTATAATCTGTGATTTCTATATTAATGGTCACCTTTATTTTCAGTTAAACATTGCATTCAATGAGCATTTTTCATTTTCAGGTATGTCAAATAGTTTCCACAATAGTTTCTTTGAAGATCAGGATGATTTCAATTTTTGGATGAGGGAAAAGTAGAAGGAATTAAGTGTGGTATAGTAGGCTAATTTTAGTTTTAACTGTTGATGAGCACCTTGTGTCCCTTAGGGAACCCTACCTCTGCAATACTCAAATCCAGATTACTTAAATTCACATTTAGTCTAATCTCCTTTATTCATCATCCCCTTAATTAATGTCTTCATATAGGATTATGTCTCTCTGTGTTGATGCTACTACTTTGGTTTGTGTTTGTAATACTAACTTCTTGACTGACTTACCCAGATCCACAGGCTTCTGTGTGGACAAGAGTCTAACTAAGACCAATGTGGTTCCTTAACAGAAAATTCCTTTTCTTAGATTTGAAGTGTATTTGTAAGGAAACTGACACTCAAGCACATAAGTTCCAGTATTTAGTCACAGATTGCAAAACTCAGAAATGTTTTCAAATATTATCAGAGACTCCATTTGTTTTATCTTATATTTGTGTTCATTAAAATATCTTAGAAGAGAAACCTCAAAAATTTTATTATACAGCTAAACAAAATGTTTGCTGAAGATGAGGTAAATTTATTTCAAATGAAAAATCTACAAATGCTCAAATCCATCATTAAATGAGTTGTGTGAGGCAATATAGCCAAAATACTTGTTTCTATTTCGGTATTCAGTAAATAAGACTTTTCTCTCTTCAAGTGGGCTGCTGCTGCCCATTATTCATTCAGGATTCAGAGTACAAACTCCATTGTACTTCTAATTGTGCAAAATTGGAGACATTTGCTAACATAATGGGAATCTAAATGTCCTTTTTCAAAGAGGAAATTTACTAATATAAACAATCAAGTTTATTTTCTTCCCTAGGTATATCCATAAAACAGTTGATATGGCCATAGTTACTGTAGTACAATATGTCTAAGATCAATATAGCAGGTACATAGCTATGGGATACTCCCTATTTTACCATTTATACCCCTGTGATGCATTTTTATATCTGTTACTTCGTTTGCAGTAACACGCTGTGTTGCTTTAAGTATACCATTCACACACAGACATGGTTTGTGATTAATCATGGCCCTGCTAGGTCAAAGCAGTAGAACTAGCTTAACAATGAAGAAAACAGTATGTTTAAGGCAGTCGGATATTTACAAAATGCTATGGTCTACTAAATTTTTCATACAGTCACACCGACCTGGTGTTTCTGTTTAAGTAACTTTTTGTAACTAAATGACTTTTTAGAAGTTTTAGAATAAGTACTTTGATGATTTTAAGGACTTTTGGTATATTTCTGATTCACCTTTATGCGTTATTGTCTGCTAAAGTGCTTTCCCTAGACTGGAAACAGCTAGTAGTATGCTTACGATTAAAATATACTCCATGAATGTTAAAATACTGATTTTGCTTAGCCAGGCTTACTGGCCTAAGTACATTGCTTCAGAACATTGGAAGCATGTTATCTTCCAGCAGCTACAGTATAACTCTTTTAACTAATGTGTCTTTTAAACATTTAGAATATGCTTGAATTGCTAGAAGAAATGCCAAATGGAGTTCCACCAGAAAAAGTGAAAAGCTATATCTACCAGCTAATTAAAGCAATTCATTGGTGCCATAAGAATGATATTGTTCATAGAGGTAAGTGTGTAGTTCTTCACATGGAAATAAGCCTCGGGTAGGAATTTGCTTTCTAAAGGGAAAGATGTTACAGCTTGAAGTAATTTGCATTTAACATAAATATAAGCAATTGCTTTATATCAACAGAAAAAAAAATCTGTAAATTTGGCTGGGTCTTAAGTCTGCTGCGTGACTTCAGATCATTTTATAAGTTCATCTAAATACAAAGCTTGCTGTCCACTGTCTTTGGAGTATGACTAAAGATTGTATCATGCACAACGAAGTGAAACCGCAGTACAAACATTGACAAAGGAAAAAGAATTTTTTTTAAAAAACACTTCATGGTGCTCAGTCATTTCACTTTTGAATTCTGATAATAGAATATTAGTAGAAAAATAACCCAGAGCTTTAAGCTTGGTCCCCTGTGTTTTACTTCTGCTTCAGGCAGTTCCTCCCAGCTCTTGTGAGTTCAGCTCTGTATATTTACTGTCTCCCCTAAACTTGAAGCACTTATGGTACATATCTTGTTGTGTGGCCTTTATCTAGTTTTATATATTTTGTCCTGATTTAATAAAATTGTATTTTGCTTCGAGGCTTTGCAATAGTAACATTTCTAATTAATATTTCCAATAACTTAAAATTCTCGTATAATATGCTATTTGTATTTCAGACTGATCAAACATAAGCAATTTTTTTTGTAAAATATAGTTTGAAAAATATACCATATACAGATACCATGATATCCATTTTGGAATGAAAAAAGGGGGCTAAAACTAGAGACCATGCTTTTTCTGAACAAATGATGAGAGGTGATCAAGAAGATCATCATAACTGAAAATGTTGGGCACAACACACTTAACATTTTATTGTTTAACTGAGTAGTTAAATGTCAGTTCTCTTTATTATTTTGCAATCTGCAATATTCTTCATGTTCATTAGCTGCCCAGAAATACCTGTAAGCATCTTTTATCTTCCCATGTTTTGTTGGAAAACACTTCAAAAGACTTCAAAAGGCAGAAAATTAATTCTGCGTGTTCAGAGACTGAATTGCTGGAAGCTGTTTCAGCAGTTGCTCTTGTAATATTTTGTTTATGATTGCATGAATATTTCTAAATATGTTATAATGAAATAATATTTGTTGACAAAGTTCAAAATTAAAAAGAGAAGTTAACAGCATTTTTTCCACTCTCTCACTGTGATACTCCAGATATCAAGCCAGAGAATCTCTTGATAAGCCACAATGATGTTCTGAAGCTGTGTGACTTTGGTAAGTTAGATAGATACCTGCTGCTTACCTTTTTAAAGAAAATCGCTTTCAGTGAAGTTCTGCCTTATGAGAATTCTGCAGTATGTACTGTTTAAAATCCTTTTAGTGGTCAGAATTGATAACTTACTCAGGTTTGTGGCTAGTACTTTAATTTGAAAATTCACTGGGCTTAATTTGCATACCCTGTGAAGTGCCTGTATTAGCACGTTGATTGAAATGTTGCATTTATTTCATCCTATATTTGACAAGGTTTTTACTAGCAGTATTATTGGCAGTCAGCTAAGAATGAAGATGATAAGCTGATTAGGAGACTAGCAAAACTGTAAGTTTATCTGGCCTGTGTATTAAAAGAAAAGATAATTCATCCTTGTTTAGTAAAGACATAATAAACTTATATTTTTCTATATATCACTTGAACCAGTGGCTTTCATGGACTGTTATGTTTGTAGTTACAGGTTAACTTTTATTGTTGCGTTAATCAAGGAATCGTGTCCATGTGTGATTAATGACTGAATGGCTGTAGGAAAGAGTCAGTGTTATATGTAATGTTAACTTTGATGTTTCCTGATTTATCAATACCTGTTTAATGTCAGCTCTAAGACTCTGAAGAATCGGCACCCAAGCATAAGGCCCATGTGAGTAATCCCCAGAAGACAACAGGATGGAGTGTACACTGTTCCAACAATCTGTATTTTTATTCTAAATGCTACACAAGCACAGAATAAAATATTGTTCCCTCTAAAAATCTTACAGTGTGACTTGGTAAATCAATTCTGTAGTGCTACCCAAGGGCACTTTTCAGTGAGAGCAGTTTGAAAGCTGCCATTTCAAACCTCTGTAATTTTGAATGAAAAGAAGAACTGCTTCAAAAAAAAAATTGAAATAGTTTTTTAGGAACACAAAAAAGGCAGTTGTCATTTGCGGTGCTGCTTATTTCTTTTAATCCTAAAGGCATTTTTGCTTAAGCATTCAGAAACAATAACCATTCTAGGAAAAGCCTTGGAAGATTTGGTCCATGCGAGTTCTTTGAATTAAGGGCCATTTACTCTGCAGTGTAAGGGACTGCACAGCTCTGACAGAACACCGGGGTGCTGTTGCGTGGTGCCCTTGGTGCCTTCGCCTTTTTGGTAGCCCCAGGCCTCCTGTCTGCCCGCCCCTGGCAGCTCTGCCCGTGCCCAGGCTGCCCTGGCAGCGTTGCACAGAGCTTTTTTTCCCTTACGCCACGTTTATTTCCAGAGCCTTGCCCCTGCGATGCAAACCCCGCTGGGATTGGCAGTGGCAGGGCTCTCTCCCAGGGGACGCTGTGCTCCCTCTCCACCCCTTCGCCCCCTCTGCTGGCTTTGGGTGGTCAGGGGACCCAATGGCTTCCTTGCGCAGAGGTTTAACAACCCATCAGCGGGCAATGCCTGGCCCTGACCAGTGTGTCCTCCAGTTGGGGACAAAGGCGTTGCAAGCAGGAACCAGCTTGTAGGGACATGAGTGGGTCCTGATGGGAACTATTCGCCCCCACCTTCTTCTCCAGCCATGGGGAAGAGCCTTCGCTGGCCCTCGCCTGCCCTCCCTCGGGGTTTTCTTTGGAGGGGGGGGCGATCCCTGAAAGGAACATTCACCATTTGAGTTGTCATATGCCATCAGCTAGCAAATCTTTGTACATGTGAACTTGTGTAAACATCCTCTGTGCAGCAGTATTACAGGAAAATAAAAAGCCGGACAAAGGGCACAATTGCATTTTGGATGACAGTTTTCCCACTAGACATAGGTGAGGTGAATTCTGTTAGCAGTTATGTTCTGGTCCGTTGGCTTGCTCACGCCATACTCTCTGGCCACATTTCTCCTTCTGCTGTCGGAAAAGACGTGAAGTCACAATGTAGTCATGGTGACTGGCACAACCTCAAGGAAGGCAAATGAAGTTATGGGGATTTCTGTTATTGTTCATGTGGGTTAGGTTGAATTTTGATCCATGTTTCAGATTTAGTTGAATTTTAAAATTCCAAGCAACCCATATAATTTGGGATCAGTTCTGATTTTTTAGTCTTTTCATAATTGACGTTATTGCTAGTAGCTTAAGCTATTACTGTAAAGTGTCTCTCAGAACAGTATTAGTCACAAGCATCTCCTGAACATGGACAGATTACGATGTAAGAATTCGCCATTTAACATGAAAAGGAGGTTGTAGTGAGGTGGGGGTCGGTCTCTTTTCCCAAGTAACAAGCGATAGGGCAAGAGGAAACGGCCTCAACTTGCACCAGGGGAGGTTTAGATTGGATAGTAGGAAAAATTTCTTCACCAAAAGGATTATTGAGCATTGGAACAGGCTGCCTGGGGAAGTGGTTAAGTCACCATCCCTGAGGGTATTTAAAAGACATGTAGATATATATTGCTGAGGGACATGGTTTAGTGGTGGACTTGGCAGTGCTAGGTTTACAGTTGGATTCAAATGATTCTATGATTTAATGTATGCTGTCTGCCTGCCTAACTTAAATCATGTTTTGGAGCACAGGTACTTGTCACGTACAGTGCCATGTTCCTCATGTGAGAACAGATGCAAAGAAAAGGTCTGTGCATCCATCTCAGTGCAGATATTGAAGTAGTTAGGTGTTTCTGAATAGCCCGGTGGACAGAGCAGTTTGAAACGAAAAGTTCATAAATTTTTAACAAGATAGTTCTTCATAATCCTTGTGCCGTGTGTTCTGTACATATCGTGCTAGATAAAAATGAGATTGAATGTGGTACTTGCCTGGACACATGTTGTGTGGGTGTCATTTCTGCCAATAGAAGTGGAAAAAGAGAACAGTACAGAATGCCGATTATGGCATAAGCATCTGACTGTTGGAAGTAGTTAGGGTTTCTGACTAGAGTGTTTGCTGTTTCAGCACCAGAGCTTCAAAATTACTTGTTTTGGCAATCTCTTAATCTCTGTATGATGCATAAGCATAGAAATCGTGAAACACAGGACTGGAAAAGACCTCAAGAAATTCTCTAGTTCTTCCACCTACTCAAAGAAAGAATTAAGCATGTCTGTGTCATTCTTGACAGGTTTGCTTAGATTATTCTTAAACTTCTGAATAATGGAGGTTCCCTATTGTTCCTAGGCACCTTTTTAAGTATTTACATGTCATTAATGTTAGAATGTTTTACTTTATGTGTAACTTAAATTTGCCTTATTTCTCTGTAAGAAACTGACAATCTCCTTTTTTTCTCACACCTTTTTCCTTGACATCTCTCCTACTGTGTTCTGAGTTGTTCAAAGTCCTTTCTTGAAATCTCTTATTTCACTTGTTCTCCCTCCTTGCATCGTGATGCACTTGGGAACTGTATTGCTTTCATAGTTGCTCTCACCGAAATGACCTTCTGTCTTCATGTTCTAATTTATTCCTTCTCACTGTTTGGATTTTGGTCTAATCATCTCCCTAATTAACTTCTCTTATTTTTGTACCAAAAAATTATAATTATTCTCAATACCTCAGCGTAATTTGGAGGAAGCTTGTAAGCTGGGGGCTGATTTTTCAGACTACATTAGCTGCTGACAATCTGTGGACTGTGACCAAGTTCCAGTAGACTGGTCTGGTGGGAGGAGTACGCATCGTTGACTTGTTGGTTCTTCTGGTACTCATGGGCTGCCAAGCGTGTGCATTGCATTACCACATGTGTTTATTTGCACTATGTGACACTATCTCCTCCCCTCCTTGTTTGGGACTCACTTCCCACTGTTCATCTTGAGTGCCCCATTTGCTCAGTGTAACTCCTGGTTGTCTTCCCTCTGTTCTTTAAACACATGAATGAATTTTTCACTGATGAGGTTAATCAGATGGGTCGTGTAATTTGACGCAGAAACAGGGCTGCCTAAGCAGTTCTAAATATAGTAATGTTTAGAAATTTACTCAAACCCAATGTTGCATGTAATAAAAACTTCCTTTCCAGCTCTTCTCCAGCAGCATCTGTAATGTTCATTAGACTTTATGGAAACAGATCAGAATTACTATTGTTTTGGGACAGCTTTGAAGTATGTATTCCTCATCATACATGCCTTTTAGTTTACTAACTCTTGAAGGTAGAGGTATCTTGGAAAAAGGTAACAGCTGTAACCTATGTCAGTAACACATTTATCATTATTTTCTCAAATGACTAGTCTAATAATAATCTGCATCAAAACCTTTACTTAAACTTGGAGTAAATTAGTGTTCCGCAGAGGTAAGTGAGGCTGGACTCCTTCGCACTAAGCTGCGAAATTACATATGCTTTCAGAATACTGAAAAAACCATAAAAATAATTAACAATTACAACCTTACAAGCATAGCTGTGTGGGAAAACCAATTTTGGCAGCTTCTGCATAAGAAGTCAGATATAAAGAAAAATTAATTTTGCATTTAAGTAGCACTTACTGATTCTGAAAATGAAATTATGACTTATACCTCTGCAATACTTTGGAATTTTTATTTCTTTCTTGATCATTCCTGCAATAATGGAAAGACTTATAGTGATTTCACCAGTGTGAATTTTGGACCAAGTTTTAATGCCACATCCCAGTAAGAAAGCATTTTGAAAATGTTCCTTCTGCATTTCAGTCCTCAAAATTTATGTCGGTTTGAGCTCTAGTAAGGAGCTTACACATCTGGAGTCTTGCTGAGAATCTGTCAGTCCTGTCTCACCTGATTATTAAACATTTGTTTGAAAACAGTAAGACACTTGATACTTTTCTGCAAACAGTGCCAGCATCTGCCCTAGAGTAATTCTACATGAAGAATCCAGTAACATCGTTACTGTGGTGCTCATCTGACTTTTTATAAATGGAAGAGAATAAAACCAAAAATCTAAATTATTCCTGCATCTCCATTTTCCAATATATGCACTCTTCTCTCGGTCAGTGGTCTTGTTATGCCTTAGGACAGAAGTTAAGTTTTAGTACAACTGGAAGTAAGTATCCATTATGATTTTATTCTTAACAAAATTATGCGGAGGAGGAAGTTAATTTGGACTTGGCTTCTGATCCTAATTCACAATGAGCCTTGTTACAGATGTGATGCTAAAGCAGGTGGGGAGCTGATGTGTGTGGAGTGATCCAAATGCAGATACAAAGCAGTTTGGCTGATCTATGGTAGGTAGATACCTGCCTCTTGTAGTTTTGGGGAGATGGCCCCATTCCTTGCCAGGTCAGGGAAGGAATGTCCTTAGATGACAGTAATACATAGTTTCTTGACCAGTTTAAAAAATTGAATGCAGTGACATTGTAGTAGTTAGGACCAATGACTGGGAGAGTCCACTCCCCATGCATACGTTAAGTTTCTAACATTATGAATTTTCTTCTGCAAACAGCATCTCACTGAAAATTAGTGGCAACGGTTCAATAGCTTGTATGGCATACTGACAAATAATTTTTCTCAATCACTTTTGATTATGGGTAAGCACCAGAGAGACTTCTGAGAAGAGTAAAGTAGTCATTAAAGCAGACATGCTGCCTTTCACTGTCGTATCAATAAAAGCTTGCATTTCAGTAGACAATCAATTGTTGGCGAAATTCTGCACTAGGGATTGTAAACAATTTGCCTCTATTTAAATAGATGTAACCTCTTACTACCAAAATCAATGGTGATATGCATATTGTATTTAAAAATTAAATTCAAAAATTAAAATGTTTCTTGGACAGGCTTTGCTCGTAATCTCTCTGAAGGAAGCAATGCTAACTATACAGAATATGTGGCTACCAGATGGTACCGTTCACCTGAACTCTTGCTTGGGTAAGTACATTTTGTAGAACTGCCATGATAAATCTTGACTGATTCTTTGCATTTTTTCAAGCACCTGTGGTAAGTTTTACCGATGGAGAACTGTGGTTGATTTAAAGGGAAGATTTCAAGAGGCTTCCAGATTTTCATTAATTTTTGTTCATTTCCAGTAAGCTGGCATGAATCATTGACGTGTTGACCTGTCTTGAGCTGAGCAGTGTTTAAATGATTAAAATACAAAGGTGAATTATCACAGATGGACTTCAGATTCCCACCCCACATTCCCTTCAAAAGAAATTTCCATGCTAGTCCTGTAGCCTGAAATGTTCCATGAGCCCTATGGTGGACATCACAATAGCAATGGCAGTGCAACCTTCAGCACGTTACACTCCTAGTTCTCTTCAGCCTTTGGATCAAAACTATAATTTGATTTTGTTTCCCATTAACCCTTTACCAGTGCTGCTAAAGTGGCTCAGAAGGATGGTGCTAGCTTTTTAACTAGTCAGGAAGAATTTATTGAAGGAGGCTGAATGATTCATTTTAGTAAAGCACGGAGACGTTAGTGTTAGTGAGGAATTGGTAGCCACAGGATGAATCAAAAAAGTACTGGTCACTCCTAAGATTCTTTAAGTAAAATGTTTCATGCTGCTGAGAAACAAGTCTTTGCTGGAAGCTTTGATTTAACTCTAAACTAGACATTTCTTGAATAGGTAAAGCATCAGATAGTAATTATTCTGTCAATAAAGTCATCCCTGTATTCCCAGAGCTGTGCTAATCTTAATCAAATTGGTAGGCAGTTGC
This sequence comes from Chionis minor, assembly GCA_013398295.1. Taxonomy (NCBI): domain Eukaryota; kingdom Metazoa; phylum Chordata; class Aves; order Charadriiformes; family Chionidae; genus Chionis; species Chionis minor. The sequence continues at coordinate 213,022 of VZSF01003231.1, read as the reverse complement.
ATTGTCATGTGCAGAATAGTATGTTAAAGTTGCCTAAAAACCTCAAAGCTCAGTTTCTCATATTTTGGAGAAAACGGATATTAATTAAGCTTTCAGCAAAGTGTGCGTTTGTATGTGTATCTGTAAGTATAAAAAAAGACTTGGAAAGAAAGTGTCAATTGTGGCCTTTTTAGTTACACAACATTTTACTCTTTGCCTATAGTAGTAATGAGGTTTAAGAGGAAAGACATGAAAAGCATAACAGATGCAGTATTAATCTGACTTGCAGTTTTCAAAATTGGTTTGTTACAAAAGGATATTTAGCAGGAATCATGTCTGTTCATAATTGACTAAATTTCTTTGGTTAGCTTGTAGAAAAGGGGAGGGGGGGACGTGTATTTAATGCATATCATTTCAACTTCGCTGGTGTATGTTTTTAGTGCCAGGTTTTTCTAACACAAAGCGACGTCTGTTTGTTGGCAGTCCTGTTCTGTTTCCCAGACACTCATCTTACCCATTCCCTCTTCCCCTACGTTTACCAGCATCTAATATGCGAAAGTCTTCACAGGATTATTAAATACATACATTTTAACAAATACAGTTTTACTTTTTCAATTTTTAAAATGTTTCCCAGAGAGTATTGCAGTAAAGTTCAAGACTTAAATTTCAGGAGAGGAAAGAAATTCCTGCCTAATTATTCACAAAGCATCCAAAATCTACTCACTTTGGAGCCTCAGGTAACTTAGTGGAGTCCTCTGTGCTCTTTGATGACAAAATATTGTTAAAAGCCAGTGGATTTTAAAGCATACCAAATTACTAGATGAAAACATGTTTTGGAGAATAATTTGTGCAGGAGTAGACTGTAGTACTTCTGATTTGTGGTCTCCCTGTCCTACAGGAGTTACTTCATTTATCCAGCCACATCACTCTTGCATTGTTTGCCTGTTGTGATCTGACAAGGCTGATCCTGATAGTCAGCAGGATAGGAGTCTTGAGCAGGCCTTTTCAAACTAAAAGGTTGCAGTTTACTCTGCCACTGCCTTAAGAAATGGGTGTTTTGTGATTTGTTTCTGTTTCACTACAGAGGAAGTAGTGAAAACTTCTTAAACTGTGATTCATCTTCCTTTATTCATCTTCCTTTATTCTTGGGAGCAAGGAAAGGAAAGATAATGGTTCCTGCCTCAAAGAAGTTTCAGCCCATTCCTCAGTTGTAACCCCCCGATGGTTCTCCAGTGCCCCAGCCTACAGCAGCTTTTCCCCCATTTCATATTTCAGTGGAGAAACCTGCCTATTAAAGGGGTTGCAAATAAAGATGTGCTTGTTTATCTGCCGTAATAAAGAGGTAGGTTTTCTAGTTGCACTCTCACAAACGGTTACAGAGTCTGTTTTCCACTACAGGCACAGAATATCTTAGGAGCAGGTCCTTGGCTTTGGAGGCTGCTCTTGTCTGTGTTGCATTTTACAGCATGGAGAAAAACTAGTCCTTCCTTGGCACTTGGACCTGACCTAATGGGTGGGTTGGACTGGCAGCATCACAGAAAGGACAAACATTGAGTCTCTCAGCAAATCCACAAGTAGATACTATGCGACATTAGTAAGGGAATTATGAACCACAAGCTATTGTGGTAGTAGTACTTCAGGAGTTTTGGCATGCTCTGCTTTGCCACTGGTAATTCCTTGTCAGCAGTCTATTCCAATGGGGCAAACTTTGATGTTGTGATGATTGTTGGTGAAAGGACTGCAGTGTCTCATGGCAGATTCTGAAAGGCAAATGGTTCTTGAAATGTTGGTGTCCTACTTCAGCTTTCCTAACTACCGTAGGTGCTCGCAGTAGGCATCTCAGTGGACCTGTAGTTTTACTCAGGGTATTGTCCAGCTAGAAATGCTTTCTCACCTTCACCTAACTAAATCATCACAAGGGTTACAGGGTCGTCTGGCCAAGTGTTCTCCCCATAAAGTAACTAATCATGAGTAATCAATGGGGAAAAGTCAGATATTTTTTTTCCTGAGCCTGAGGGTTCTCTCTCTCTCTAAACATCTTTCAGCAGCAGCAAAAAGATGAACAGATTTAGGATAGGATTTGTCACCTGCAACTTCTGGTGCTATCTTATTCCAGAAATAGGCAAGCCAGCTGTAATTTTAAAATCTCTTGAAACAGAGGTTGAGTTGTTGGATTACAAGTTTCAAAAATAACAGGCTTGGTGAGATATGTTTCCAGTTTACTCTTTGTTCCAGTCTTTATTCTTTTTATATGTTTTTTTCTTTGACATGAGAAGAATTCTCTAGTTGTTCTGCTCAAAACATAAACATCTAAAAGACATTCTTGGAATATGTTGGATGTTTACAAAATTTTTTTCCAAACTCAACAAGGAAGAACTTGGCCGTACAGAAAAGGAGTTGCTTCAGTCTATAGTGGGAACAATGAAAAGCCCAAAGTATGTTATCTGTTAGCTGTTGCACAATTGAGGTAGGTAGAAAAACAAGCTTGCTAAGGAGCAGAACCTTAGAGTGAAAGTTAGAAACTGTCCAAAAGGATTCTGTGTTTCTTCAGTGTTCGTGCCTTTAGATTGAATGTAGCAGTAGTCTACCACTCTCTTCTTCTTATGCAAATTTCCTTTCTCTACATTCCGATTCTGTCCTACATTTCTTACAAACCATCCTCAAGCCCATAGTTTTTCCTGACTGGAGTATTCATATTGCCTCTTCTTCCATTAAATACTATTGTATGTATTTTCAAGAAAAGCTGGTATAGCCCTTGCTGGTGTAACAGTCACACCACTTAGTTTTGTTTCTGATTAATTCCCTGACCTAGCTTCTTTTGTCATTAGCAGTTTAAAATACCAGGTGTCATCCTCCCCACGAGACAACATCGCTTGTACACACATAGGTCACCCATCAAATTTCTCCCCAAAACCCCACCCATGGCTTTGCTCCAAACTAGGGATTATTTATTTTATGATGCTTTCATTGCTTTCTCACCTGTGTTTTTTAAGGAATGGCTTTCAGGGACATTTTGTTTTCTCTCCAATTAAAATTTCACCATATGAATGCTGAAACAAAGATTTCTTATAATTGCTGTTCTCCCAGTGGCCGGCCCTGGTATGCCTATCCCCCTAATAAGCACAATGGAAAAAGAAATGTAATGCAGAAATAGAGCACAGTCATTAACCTCTGGAGAGAAAGGAAGTTAGTGCTAGTTTAACTTGGAGTGGTAACTGCGTAGCGGTCAAAAAGATTATTCTTGTGTATGTAAGATTTTTCACAAAGGTAACCATATCCGTGAGGGTACTTGAGAATTCCTCTCCTGCCTTTTCAAGCAGCAATACATCAGACAATCTGGGGCAGAAATAGAGGGCTTGGTATTTGAGGTAGTTTCTTTAATATCAACGTTTATTCTTCTGTGTTGTAAGGAAGCAGGCCACAGGAAGTGTGGCCAATAAATTGAAATACCTCAATAAGAAGACAGTGCCAGTGCATAAAAAAAAAAACATTATACATTCACTTTACAGAGCCCCTTATGGAAAGGCTGTGGATATGTGGTCTGTAGGCTGTATCCTGGGAGAGCTGAGTGACGGACAGCCCTTGTTTCCTGGCGAGAGCGAGATTGACCAGCTCTTTACCATTCAGAAGGTGCTAGGCCCACTGCCAGCCGAGCAGATGAAGCTCTTCTACAGCAACCCACGCTTCCATGGCTTGCGGGTAAGAGAAAGCTTTGTTCTTTTTTTTTAATTTACTCACACAGGGTTCACACTGTAGTCATTGTTGCTGTGAAGGTTGTTTTCATTTACGTGGTGCGTTATCTATTGCATGTGTTTCTGTGTAAGTATAGCATATTTAGATTATAAGGCATTTGTAATTCAAAGTAAAATTCTGATTACACCAGTGTTGAGTGTTATAAATATGTTTGGTTTACTGTTAAAAGGTGATTAAAGATTTTTCTTTCATTTCTTTGACTTTTTTAGCGTACATGTTAGCATTTATACCCAGTTTAGCACTACCCTGCCAGATTTGCTCTGTGAAGTTCAGTGGCATAGCTGTCAGTTCAGAGGGTGGAAAATTCATGCCTGCTGTCTTCAGGCTAGCATATTGGAAAAATCTGGGCCATAGATGCTGCTATCACGGCAGAAGAGCTTTTTGCCTTTTGACTTATATTCCCGTGGAGTTGACGTAAACCATGTGAATAAAAAAAGCTCTTCCTACTGATAGCATTGTTCCCCTTTCAGGGGTTTGCCAATACCATGTAATGACAGAGACTCACTGGTGTGGAGAAGCTCCTTAAGCTGGGACACACAATACGGCAAAATCACAGAAGCATTATATAAGTAATAGCTCTGTTATCTTTAACAATAGCTGGTCAGTGATTGTACTCATGTTTCCTTATAATTCAGATTTGGTTGTTATTTTTAATTAATGAATGTTGCTTAGAAAGGGGAATTTATGATCTTGATAAATGGTCTTGAAATCATTAGTGTAAAATCCTATGAAGAGACATACAAAGGTTTTAGGAGTCCTGATCTGTGCTAAAGGCTCAAGATTTGAGTTCTACTCTGTAAAAGAGAAAATTTAGAGAAAGGGAAAGGGGAGGAACCTAGTTGTCTTAAAATGTGTTGAAGGTTGCCATAGATTACCTGATGATGATAAGGCAAGAAATAGTTGGCTTAAGTGTGAGGATGATTATTTTAGCTACAAGGATAGCTAATTCCTAAGAGGCTTTATTGAAGTTTGTAAACCCTCCATCAGTGGTGGGTTTAAAAAAAATTATTAGACAAGCATTTCTTGCAAGGTCCTCTGTGTATTTGATGCTGTTTAGAACTGTGGGCTGGATGGGATTTTCTATTTAAAAAAATGTATACCTCTTTTCAGGAAAGCATGATTTAAAAGTTCTAAGTAAAATAAACTGCCTCTTCAACAGTATTTTACAGCAGTTCCAGTTGTGCAGTGTAATCTTATTTGGATAAATGCTCTCTAATGTCTTAGGATGAGAATGAAGTATCTTTTGTTTCATAGCTTTAAAGCACAGTAATTCAAGAAGACAGCATGGACCTAATGTGATTAGCACAGGGTTCAGAGTTATGAGTCTCTGTTCTTATCCTGGATCAATGGTTTATTACTTGGCCTCAGCCATGTTGCTGCCTTCTTAGCCCCATCTGTAAAGTCAGGATACTAATGATGATGACAATGGCATATACTTTCTAAGAGAGTAGTTTTTGAATACTGAAGTCAAGTCTGAATAATAGCTTAAGCATGAAAAACACTACAAAAAATATTAGTTTGAAATGTGATATTCATTAGTTAATTCATGGGGGAAATTTATTCCATGCTGTAAAACAACATTAAAAGTACATTTTTTCTGAATGTAGCATAGTGCTTAATGGCAGAACATTTTCTGTTGTATAGCAGATAGAAGGTATGCTGTGATCATGCAAATTATTATTTGCAAGCTGGATCTGGCACTGGGTGTTCACAAGATAGAAAGTAGCCCGCGATGTGGAATTGTTTATCCATGTATTTAGGCTTTGTGAATTTCTACATTGTAGTACAGGATTGAAAAAATTCTAGTATGAACACTCCAGCACCACATGCACATGTATACAGATGCACTTTTGCATACTTTCTGTCTTTTCTTCTGCTCATTTGATCTATGCATGTATATATACACACACAGTTTTCCTCACTCCTGAGGTTTAGGTAGTATTTAGTGATCTCTCTTCAGTCCTTTTGAGGAAGAAATCATCCATAGTATGTTGAAGACCCAAGGAAATAAAATAATACAGGATCAGAAAGTACCAATAGGCTCATGCCTTTATGGAAAATGTGAGTGGTAATGTATGGCTGTAAAATAAGTTATAAATAGGCTGGAGAATATGAACAATCCCAGTGAGCAGCCATCTTGTATTACTGCTTTGCATGGCTCTAGCACATTTTCATGTTTTCCTGATCATTCCTGATGTAGAGGTTTTTTTATGGTGGTCATTCTACATGAAGACAAGAATATTTTGCTGTTTGGTTCATGTAAAAAGTGGAGGAAGCATGGAAGCCTTGGGTCACTTAAGTTACTGCCTAATAGCAACATAGAAGACTTGGACTTAAAAAATTCTCAGTCATTAGTAAACCACTTCAAAGAAAGCAAAGTAAAAAGAAAAATACAGAGACTATTTCGGAACAAACACATTCAAACTAATGTTCTCTCATTTTCCTTCAAAGCTCACATAATATAAAAGTAATGCCAGTACAAATGATGGGTAGCAATTCATAGTGTTCTAACACTTAAACACATACGGTGCACATGCAATGCATTTTGCTTCCAAATAAAATGCATTTTTGGAAATGGTTGGTTGTATTGGGTTGCTCTTTAAAGCATAGGTTTGAAACTAGTATTAAATTTGGGGAAGGCGAATACGTAAATATATGCACCTAACTGTAATAATCCCTAGATGTGAGAGCTGAAAAATACGCAAGTGGAAGTAAAGGAATAAAAGTCTTTAAGAATTCCTGTTCATTGACATTTTAGACCAAACATACAGTTTTCATATGCATTAATATTGTGGAAAACTTTCACTTAAAATGTTTGTTTATCTTCACATTTGTTGATTTTTTTTTTTATTGCTGTTGTCTTTCTTAATCACTGACTTGAATTTTATTGTTTTCTTGTATTTTCAGTGTTTTTTAACTGTAACTCAATAATTTATGTGGGTATATCTTATGTATGACTTGAGCCTATTTGGACATATAGTGATATGTACCAGTAGACAAGAACAATGCATGCTTCTTATTGTGAATATTCTTGCTTTGATAGGTTAGCTTAAGAGGACTTTTTAGAAAATACATAGGATGTGGATAGGATCAAGCCAGGCTGCAATTGAAACGCTTGCGTGCTATTAGGCAAATTCCACAACTCTGAGAACTGCTGGCAAAGTGTCTGGGTCTCACTCGCATAGTTTTGGATAAACTGTGATTAATGCCAGTAGGCTGGCTGATTGTTGTTTTGGTTTGGTTTGTTTTTTTCCAGAGGCTTCTCTGGTATTCAAATGCATAATTTTCTCTAGAATCAGCATAAGTTGTATCCATGAGGTTTTTTTATGCCTCTGTTGGAAATCCAGCCTTAATTTCTAATTCCGCAAACATTGGCATATATGTTTAGTTTTTAAATTTGAAGTTACCTCACTGAAATCAGTTTATCTATTTGTTTGCTCTCAGTTTAAGGCATGCCGTGGTCTGGAAATGGATTGCTGTTGTCTGTTTCTTTTCAACTCATTGTTCTTGATGTTACATTGTAGCAATGAAATATTGAGCAAATCTTCTTTCATTTGATAAAAAAAGATTCTATCTTCATTTTATTTGACTCTTGTCTTGTTTACAGAGCAAGAAAAAAAAAATCCAATTCTATGCTTTACATTTCTTTCTTCCAATCACCTCTGCCTATGCTGTTCTTCTTTTCAGACAGGGCTAGTTTCAAATAGTGCCTTCACCGGGTTTTGTCCAGGCTCTAGTTGACAAAAGATGCCCTCCAGCAGTGTGCACTGCTTCTCATGGTGTTGCCAGTTCTTACTACAACATGACCACAGGAGTAATCTTGAACCTTAAACCTTTGGGGTTTTGGTGTTTTTCACTAAAAATGTTTTGGAATTGTCTGTTAATCTTTGCCATTTAATTAGTACAGTATTTGCACTCTCAAATTCTCTCAAAGCTATTTTTAATCCTTTTTTAAAATATATATTACTTATGTTATTTCTGAATCTATTTTAAGCCTCCCACCTCTTGTCAATCATAATGTGACAAAAACATTTATAAATCTAAGTTGATTATTACTCATTTGAGAGAGGTTCCTTGACTGCCCTACTAATCAAGAATACTTTCTTTGATTGACTAGATGTATATCATAAGTCAGCAGTTATTTGTTTCATTATAATGTTTTGTAATGTTTCATAAACCACTAACTTTTTCAGTGCATATGATACCCATTAGTTCCATGCCTTTATTTACTGTGCGGTCTCTATTTTTTGAAACATTGCATTCATGTAGACCTTGTTTATATTCTCAGTATATTTATGATATATTATTTTTACAGTTTCCAGCAGTCAATCATCCACAGTCTTTAGAGAGAAGATACTTGGGAATTTTAAGTGGTGTGTTGCTTGATCTTATGAAGGTAGGAAAATGTATTTTATTTTCTGCCTGTAATAAGTAGGGAAAGATGTAAGTGGATTTTTTTTAATCTTTCTTTCCTAATATAATGTATGTTAAAAGTACTTGTGAACTTTGTTTTGAGATATTTTGTTATCACCGTTGTTTTTGTAGCAAGGCTTGATATTTCCTAGGAATCAGGAAAATAGCCCTTGCAAATGCCTTGAGAGTCTGTTCAAATTTGACTGATTTGATAAACAATGCATAGTTCCAGACGTAAGAATTACCGTCATTTGCAGCAATATGCATTCATACTGACATACATGCAGATGCACAGGTTACCTTAGTAATGCTGGAGTATGAGCTCTAAACCCATAATAAATTTAGATAAATCCACAGAGTATTAGGCTAACTTGAGTTTTTTGTCATTTGTTGTTGGATAAGCATGAGGTTGTGAACAGTTGTCAAAGACAAAGTTGACACACCTTTTTTTTTTTTTTTTAACCCTGAGCCCTTAATCTACTTGCTATCACACACCTCTACATGGTGTGTATGTTAAGTTACTCCTCAGTCCTGTTTTGGAACAAGTCACCTAGTTAACTATAGCCAAACTAGGATATGGTCCTGAGATCGTTTCTTACAGGGGATGAGGAGAAGCTAGCTCCGCTCAAAATGGCCAAACACTGTAAAGCATTGTGCTATGCATTTGTGCCATATTCGCAGTGTATGCAACAGATATTGTTATCCTTATTATTGTACTATAAAAGCATTCCCGTGGTAAGCTGCAGTACAACCCTCCCATTATTTCATCCACAGTAAGCTGAAAAAAATAGCCATAGTGTCAAAAATTAGGTTTAGAGTCACAGGGGTACCACCTAAGAATTAAAGGTGATCTGGGACAAAGTGCGGATATGGCTAATCAACTCTAAATGAATCATGTGGTCCCAAGCCTGTCTGCGCCAGTTGTGTTGGAAACCAGATGTTGTCAGCTTTGGGGTATACTTGGGTGTTTACTTGCTTTTAGCAGTATTGATGTAGCCAGCAGAAATTCACCAAATTTTCTCTATTCTTTTTCTTTAACACAACCAGTTCAAATCACTGTCATTTAATCTCCCTATGTTATGAAAAAAGTCAGTATAGCTTTTATCTTGGTTTCATGGAGTCCACAAAACCAGATGCCTCAGTGCATGTGATTACTTGTTTTGGTATGATACATTCTCCTCTATTTTCTAATTCATAGAAACTCTTTTCTGGCACCATAGTTAGCTGTAGCTCAAGCTGTAGTAGCATATATTACAGAATAGCAATTTCAAGATCATTCTTCTGACCGTTGTTACACATGCTGTGGCAGGGTTTATTTTCATTTTATCCTAATTTTTATGTTATATATCAATGTCTTTTGGGTTCTTTTGGTGTGATTTAAAAGTTATGAAGTTATGAAATGAAGCACTTGAATTTTAGGGAAACATAGGTTTCCAAATAAGTCCATTGCGCTTTAAAGAATTCTTTTCAACTTCTCTCTGTATTTCTCCCTATGAAGTGAGAAAGATCAGGGATTCCGTAGAGGGGATATTTTGTGTTTGGCCTGGATTACTTAACTCAGGAGTTCAAAAGTTGTTAAAGAATGAGCAAAAGACTACAAGAAGAGAACAGAAGAGACTTGTGGTTAAGTTACATGCTGCAAATGCTGCACATACTTTGCTGTATGCCTGTCTCTTCTCCAGATGCTGGACAGTCTGTCCCATGTCAATGCTTGGTCTGTTCCTCATTATCTGCATTCCCAGGAACCTCAGGTCTGATTACTAGATTAGTGAATAACCCACATTTCAACTTATGCCAGCTAAAGTAGTGAGTTCTTGATATGTCTCTATTTAGAGAGCATTTCTGGACTAGATTGATGAAGAGGCATCCATTTGGTCCCATTACTTTGTTGCCCCTCTCCTTCACAAATCATGCTGTTTTGCAAGCGTGCTTTTGGTATTTGGGAGCTGGTTTTGCATGTGATGACTTTGGCAAAAAGGACGTTGAGTATTTCAGTCTTTTTCATATAGTCTGTTGTTCGGTTGTCTCCCCCATTCAGCAACAGACGTGCATTTTCTCCGAGCTTGTTTACTACTAGAATCCTTGTAGAACCCCTTCTTTTTACCCTTGATGTTTTTCACTTGCCTTAGCTCCAGCTGGAGTTTGGCCTTCTGAAGTGGCCTATCCTTTGTGCTAACACAGTGCTTTTATAGTCCTCCTTTGTATCCTCTCCTTGAGTCTTCTTCTTAAACACTCCCACTTTGCATTGTTGTTCAGTAAGAAACTCCTTTTTTAGTCAAGCTGGCCTTAGCAAAATGTTGTGGTCTTCTGTACAATAAGATGCTTTGTTCCTCAACTCTCAAGAAATTTTCTTTAAAAATCAAGTGGTTCCTGGACACCTTTCCTTTGATGGCAGTTTTTCAGGAGATTCTGCCCAGTAGTGCCCTGTGGAAGGTGAAGTCTGCTCTCCTAAAGTCCTGGGTCCTGTGCCTGATGCTTATTTTCCCAGCCTTCTTTTGAATCCTAACTGTAATCATCTCATGGTTGCTACAGACCAGATTGTCTTCTCTGATCAGACTTGTCACCAGTACTTTATGGTTGGTGAGCAGCAGGTTGAGTGAAGTCCTCCCCTTGGCTAATTTGCCTCTCCAGCAGCTGTGCTAGGAAATTGCCACCAACATAATCTAGAAATCTTGTAGATCCATCTACAGTGGAAGTCTGCCATCAGGATGAGGACCTGTGATCAGGAGACTGCTGCGTATTGTTGTAGAGAGTTGTCCTCTGAGTCTTCTTCATGGTCTTCAACGCATGGTTGAAAGTTCAGGGATCCTGTGAAGGCAAAACTAGTTTGTGGTCAGGTGGCTGAATACTGTATTAATGCGTATACAGAAATGCATTGTGTGTGTATACACATGCGCATATACACGTCGAGTTGTTCTCTGTTCAACCTACATAACTCTTAAAAAAAATAGCTATTCTTTTTACTTAATAGCCATTCAAACTTTTGTCCTTGCTGACAGTCGTGCATGGTCAAATATTCCAAGATAAGTTTTGTATTGCCACATTCCTGTGAGAAACCTTTCAAACTTATCAAAATACCCAATCCACAGGTTTTCAATTTTGTGATTCAGTGTTTTCTACATGTCAGACAGTGTCTTTGTTTAGAATCACAGCAGATCTATCAGCAGAATTGTAAGGTAAATGTTATTCTGAGCGCATTGTAAACAGAAGTCAAAACCAGAACTCTTATATTCTTATATTTTCAAAAGTACTAACTTTAAAAGATTATTTTTTGTTTGTATGAGAATGTTCCCATATGCTGCTTCTGTTTGTTTGTAAAGCCTGTTTCATTATAGCATTTTATTATAAGTAAACTTAATATTTTTCATTCTAAACAACATTGTTGTAAGCTATATCCTGAAAAATATATTTAAAATACATATATTTTAAACATTTACAGGTATATACATAAAACATATTTTTAAAATTTTTGATATTTTTGTTTTTAAACATATTTTAAGCACATATGCATGTATATATATTCATTATATACATTTAGCGCATATATATGTTTCATAATAAGCAAGGCTGAGGCCTTCCATCTCTTAAGTAGAACATAGGTTTTGAAAGTGTTTATTTTGTTTCATACGTAGTTTAATACAACATGAAATTATTCTAATAGTTACATCTAATCACAGAAACTCTGGAGATTAAAAACTATCTCAGTAAAGTTCTTTATTTTCTATATATTTTTACTAATGCAAATACAGATACTAACATTTAAACTTTGGGATTTGTTTTCCAAAGAACTTACTGAAGTTAGATCCAGCAGATAGATATTTGACAGAACAATGTTTGAACCATCCTTCGTTTCAAACTCAAAGACTCTTGGATCGCTGTGGAAGCTCGCCTTCACGGTCAGCTAAGAGAAAACCTTACCACGTAGACAGCAACACATTATCTAACAGGTAAATGTAGTCATGTCACTGTCATCACTGACACTTGCTCTGCCAGTGAGTGAGTTGCTATCATGCTTACACACAACATCATCTACAAGAAAAGTTGCCATTTGACAATTCAGGCTGGACCGTTCCATCTTTGCCTCACTAAATCAAGGAAGTAGACACAGTTTTACTGTATTATAGCTATTCAAGCTGTAATTTTTGCTAACTTTCTGCATGCTTCTTGAAGAAAAAAAAAAAAGGCAATGTTCAAGCCATTTCTGCATATGACAGGAAAAATAAGTTGGCTTATTGATCTTGAAAAAATGTTAGCTTTTTTCTTGAACAACAGTAGGAATTTTGTGGTTTGGAGGACGCCTGAGATTCCAAAGGAATGCTCATTTCTTTGGAATGCAACCATTACTGTACACGTGCATATCTGTCCAGGGTTTTGATAGTTGAAAGTTCAAAATTCACACAGATTTTTAGCAGCTAAATGTCCGAAAAATTGTGTGTGGTGATCATGCTCCAAATCTGGCATGAACAGAATTTTGTCTGCAGTTGCAGTTTTGAATCAAGTCAGGTCTACTTGAACTTAAAGCAGTGAGTATTTGCTCAGTGACACCTTTGTTGGACACATCTATACTTTTTTGGAGATAGACACCAAGAAGTTTTAGCTGACCTAATACATATTTAGGATAGAAGTTTTACCATTAGAGATGTGTCATCAGAAAGGAAAACCAAGATCCATGGGAAACATGGCCTAATACAAAAGCTTGCCTAGCTGCTTGATTTAAAATTACTAGGTTCCTTATATCTCTGCGTTAAAAAAAAATGCTTCCTTTTAACTAAAAAATATTTTAAACTGGCATTAAAATTGCTAAATTTCTAGAAACTGTAACAGAGTACATAATTAGATCACTGAAAGTGGGTAGTACAAAAATCCTAAGTATAAAGATGTGTAGCATTATCCAATTATAATTAGCAGCAAGATCAACAAAGGTACAAACTCATCTCTACAGTGAGCTCTCACTTGAACCCTCAGTAATATATCTGAGTTGCATTATCATAGATTGATACAGAAATAAGTTAACTGTTTATAGCCAGCCTAGGTTCATGAAGGCCAACAAGTACAGCTGCAGCACCGCTCAGTAATGGCTAGTCTGCAACGCCAGCATAAGTCCAGAAGCAGAACTGGGTTTATGCCAGAAAACCTGAGATAATAAATCCTGCTCAAATTAATTCAGGCTGAGTGTTTGCAGAACCAGCTCCTGTCTCAGTCCCCTAATCCCCAAACCAGGAAAGCTGGAAAGCAGAGCAGAGGTTAAGGACATCAACAAGTAGATCTGCGCCCAAGTCAGTCTGATTGCAGAGCACTGGGGATGAGTTAGTGTGCCAAGAACTGGCTTGATGCCAGGTTCCACAAAAGTTGGGGTTCCTGGGGTAAATCTGGGTTACAGGGCTTGCTCTGCTGCACTGAGCTGAGGCTCTCTCCATCTGGATATCTTTAGCAGAACAATATCCTCTTTTCCCCATCCTTTCTCCTCCCCTCCCCCTGCAAATCAGACATAGATGGCCTGGAGCATTGATTGTATCAGATTTTTTTGACAGTGCTGACATACTTTTTTGTTCAACCTTCACTTTGATATGCCAGGTGTATTTAAGTTCAGGGTTTTTTTCAATGGATATATGGCTAATTTTCATAATGTAGTGCTTACATTATTAATGTGTAGATATATTACTCACATACGTGCATACTAGTGTGAATATACGTTGGAATTTCTATGATTGGATTTTATATCTTTGGGTTTTTTGTCAGCAAAATCCATTAACCAAAGCCGAGTTTGTCCATCAGGATATAACCAGAAAGAAACAACAATGTACCAACACTTGCACGTTTGTTACTTTAGTGGAGTTTCTGATGCCTATTTGACAGTATTTGATTTTACTGCAGTTTAATTTTTGTGTTCTTAAATGGCGGCTTCCTTCTGAAATGAGTGTACTTTTGTTGAAGTTATTAATACGTGAATATGTAATCTGGTATATTAATGCTTCTTTATGCATTTTAATGTAGAAATCAAGCCAGCAAAAGTTCTGCTTTGCAGTCACACCACAGATCAAACAGCAAGGATATACAGACACTAGGGGTTGGCGGGCCAAGAGAAGAGGGTCTTCCAGCAAATGAAAGCTTTTTAAATGGAAACCTTCCTGGACCTGCACATAGTCCAATGCATACAAAAAAACCAAGCAACACACCTGGATCTGGCAACAAGGATCTAGCCAATAACAACATGCCACATCTTCTCAGCCCAAAGGAAACAAAGGCAAAAACAGAGTTTGATTTTAATGTGGACCCAAAAAGTTCTGATGGTCCGGGCACGAAGTACCTAAAGTCTAACACCAGATCTCAGCAGAACCGGCACTCATTTATGGAAACTTCTCAAAGCAAAACTGGGACGCTGCAGCCTGGCGATAAGCACAGTCGCCACAGCTATATTGATACTATCCCACAGTCTTCTAAGAGTCCCTCGTATCGGACAAAGTCAAAGAGCCATGGGGTTCTGACAGACTCGAAATCCGTGGGCAACCTTTCTGAGGCCAGAGCCCAAGCTGCAGAACCGAACAGCAGTAGGTATTTTCCATCCAGCTGTATGGACTTGAACTCTCCTACCAGTCCAACTGCTCCCCGACACAGTGATAACAGAACTTTGCTCAGTCCGTCCGGGAGGAATAACCGCAGCGAGGGTACCCTGGATACCCGAAGGCCATCGACGAGGCACTCCAAAACAATGGAGGAGTTAAAACTGCCAGATCACATGGATGGAAGCCATTCCCACTCTCTCTCTGCTCCACATGAATCTTTTTCCTATGGTCTAGGTTATACCAGTCCTTTCTCTTCACAGCAGCGCCCTCATAGACACTCTATGTATGTGAGCCGGGACAGAGTGAGGTCAAAGGGCTCAGAGGGTGGCTTAAGCATAGGGCAAGGGATGGCAGCCAGAGCAAACAGCCTGCAACTGTTATCTCCACAGGTGCAGCATAAGTCACTCACGAGATCTGTTGGCTCGTCACGAGAAGACTGTACGGAAGATACTAATAGGGTTAGTTCAAAATGTGGCTATTACGGAAGGCTTACCTTTCCCTCTTCTAGTGAGGACAGTGTCCTGCTTCCTCTCCTCTGTTTGTTTCTTTGTTTGCAGTTATTTATTTATTTGTCTTGTTGTAAGGCGAGGCTTGTCAGGGGATTTTTTTCAGCGGGGCTAAATAATTCAAGTGCAAAGTGAGAGGCTATGTTAAAAATAATTTTAAAAAATTGACTATGAATACCATTCTCTTGAACTACTGAAATGTGAGAACAGAAAATTTGTCTCTGAAGTTAAAAGTTCATTAGCAGTTCCTAGTCTTTGGTCACATTGTCTGACGTAATTTTTTTATCATGTTATTTTGCTTAATTAACTTTCTCATTTGTGTTTTTATTTAGCTTTTCTTTTATGTCCTTCTGTTATGGATGCTAATGTTAATTTTTGAAGTGAGCTTTTCACTCACTTATAGCAGGATATTATGCTGAAATGCCATAATTTACTAGAGGAATATCAAAACTTGCAACATTTCTCTTGATTAGTATGATAAACAACTAGGGACTCTACAAATTTTATGTTGGAGAAGCCACTGTTAGATTGAGTCCTTACAGTGATTACCATAATTAGATACCTTGTCGTGTTTTACTGGGAACATTATTTAATGACTAGAGAAAGGGCCAGTTCTGGTGTTGATTGACATTCTTTACGCAACACTTCTGAATTATCTGTTGTTTTGTACATCAGATGTGTAAAGCTGACTGCATTTGTCCCCAAATCTTTACATTGCTATACCATTGATCCAAATTGGAGCAAAATGGTGCAGAGAGAAGTACACGAATGAGTGTTTGTTTCTCTATATGTACATCTGTGATAAAGTGACTTCTAAGGAGAGAAAATCTAATTCAGGTTTGTTGACAAATTGAAGGAAGTCAAAGAGTGACAAATATTATGTAAGATCTAAAAATTATGCTTTACTGTGAGAGACTAAGAAACTCTGCCTACTTAGTTTATGTAAGAAATACATGTAGCTGACTTGACAATAGTCTACAACTACCATAAAAAAAGCATTTTCAGGTGGTGGTTGCCTCTTTAGTCCAGTAGGAGAAAAAAGGCATCCTATTTTTTTTTGTACTTACCACATCTCCATTCAGAATTATGTGTGTTCACACATGAGATCTCCTCAAAAAAAGAGAAACACAATGTAATTTTAAAAAAAGAAAGGAAAAAGGCTACTAAGAAGGGATTACAGAAGCTCCATTTCAAAACCAGGTGTTTTTTTTTTCTTTGTGTGGTCATTTTTCTTTCTGATTTCAGTCAAGTTAAATGTTACTTATTTTTCAGAATGTTATTGTAGAAGGGCAATAACACCAACAGTTGAGTTTTTGGTAAGAAAAGCTCATGCTGTCTTGTATTCTTCAGAACATAGAGTCTTTTTCTACATTATGTAGCAGATATTAATTTCATAAGTAATTTTAATTTTATTTCATATTATGTAGAGGCAGATTGTTTTTATTAGGTCATTCTTTGTCTTTTGACAATTGGTTGACAGATTTTTATTTTAAATAGAAAAACTGATGTGTTAATGCTTATGGTTTTGTTCATTTTGGTTTGCTTTGGAATCATTTTTCAAGAACTTGCCTTTATCTCTTACAGTCATTTTTTTTAAACTTTAAGCCTTCAATTAATGCGTTTAAATCTGTATTTCAACCATCAGAAGTCCGAAAGGAAAAATACTCTTCTGAAATAGATGGCAAGTCTGTAAATTCACAAAGCTGTTTTTGTTTGGTTATACTACTTTCAATAACAAACCAGAATTAAATTCTCAATCTCATGCCTCATAAAGGCGTTGTCACAAAGAAGTCATTCTTTGGCTCCTTTCTATCCCCCTCCCGCCCCCCTTTTTTTTTTTCTACATTCTGCATTAGAAATCAGAAAATTTAACTTCCTTCAGGATTACTAAACTAAAAAAATCAGGAATAACATAAGTGTTCTCAAAGATTCTTCATTGTTTTCGTATTACTTTTTTTCTATTCAGTTCTACTGGTTTTCTCGCTGTGCTCGTATTTTGTAAAGTTTTCTCCCTTCTATGTTTCTAGTTTCTCACTGATTTTTCTCCTTAGCTCTACCAAGTCTTTTTAAAGAAAACCGTTCTGTGTTTGTTAGGCTTTAAATCTTACTTTAAAAAAAAAGAAAAAGAAAAAATACTTCCATTCAGTGTTAGTTTTGGGGCTTTGCAAGTCTCAGTACAACACTTCTAAGGATTATTTTTTATTTTAAATTAAACATACACAAAAGACAGAAGAAAACAGAAGAAAATCAAGCACGAGTTGGTATTACTGTCTCATATTTGTAACAACTGCTAACAAAGAAAGGGTATTTTAAACAGGCAGTAATTTAATCAAATGCTTCAGCTTCCTGTAAACTTTAGAAGAATCAAACTGTGATTTAAAGCGTTGTTTTAGCTCCATTTCTCGTCTTGGCACAGTTTCAGGGGTTGTTTTATCTGTGACAGTGAGACCAGATCTTCGTTAATAAAGGGCAGAATAGATTTTGCAAATCACTTATATACTGTGTTGAAATCCCAGTTTTTAATTCTGGTTGGGTTTTTTGTAGTTTTTGGGTTTTTTAACCTTTGTTCTTCTCGGACATTCTAGGTTTAAATTCGCATAGGGGTTTCAGTGCAGTTTCCTGTAGGGTCTTTTGGAGAGTATTGAATTTTATCTGGTTGGTCTATACTATGGGAAAAATGGCAGCATCTGGTTCATTTAAGAGTGGAGTTAAGTCATATTTGGTGGCAAACTACATGGATACAGATGTTTCTAAGGGTGTCCTTAATCTTTTGCTTGAAGTACCTTCAGGAACACAGATTAAATTAGACGTAGTGATATTCTTTTTGCTATTCTGTCTGACTTAACTATTTAGCTTATAGATTTCTTAGTTCAGCGACTACCTCTTCTTTGAATACAGTAGATTTTGTTACTTTTGGTTACTTCTAGGTACTACTGTATGACAGCTGATAAGAGATAGTGATTTGGTGTTGCAATTATCACAAATTATATGCATTTCCTGTTTGCTTTTTAAAATTTGCTAGTAGCAGAGTGACCAGGTTCCATCAGAAATTAATTTAACAAGGCCTCCAGTAAAAGATCCCTCCAGAGATGTTACAACTGCATTTTATTCACAAATCTTAGGGTCTGAAATCAGGCTCAAATGTTTAAAATTACAACTAAGGGGCAAATTTTTGTTAATGCCGTATTGCAAAAAGCAAGCAAGTAGCAAATCCAAGTAATTATTAATTATGTAGTCTGTGATTTGATATTGGAAGTTATTAATAACAAGAAAGGAAAATTGTGTGTGGTTAAGTTTGAGGTTTCTTGATTACGTATGTTGGTTAAAAATTGCAAATCTGTTTTTTATAGTTTTTGATTTTAAATAGTTGATTCTTCTTTTGTTTAGAGTGGAGCATATCATGATCCACACACAGAAGATGGAGCATCTACTAAGGAAAATAGAATTCTGTATAATGACCCTGTTCCGAGAAGAGTTGGCAGCTTTTACAGAGGTAATTTTATGGTGGATCTTTCAAAATTAAACAAGAATTTTAATATGGAATATAAATTAAGTAGTGGAAACAGATACAGAGAACTAACATGAACAACTGAAAAAATTCATTGGAAAAAGCATTGTTACCCCACTTTCAGAGACTGGGTTGACCTGCTAGCTTGTGTGCAGTAACTGTATTAGTATCACACTATCTATTTACAAATGATAATTGACTTTGATTGGAAAGTATATCCAGTGCAGTACCTTGTAAAGAAGATAATTTATCAGAGGGAGTTGAACAAAATAAATAAATGGTACCAGAGTAAGCATTTTGTAAATATTTTTAAATTCACATTTTAAATTCTTATTAACATTATATCTAAACACCTTTGTACATGTGACATGATGACATACTTACTGATCTGTTTCAGATACTGTGGTGCATGGAACTGTAATGCTGGTTTTTCATTGCTCAAAACCTACATTCATTTCTTTTGTTCTGACTTACTAAAGATCAGAGTTTCCTACAAGCAAAATCACACTTATATAGTCCCAGTTCAGAATAGATAATAACACAGGACTGTGTATGTGTATATATGTGTGTATATATACGCACAGATAGATACTGTTCTATTATGGTACATGAAAGATGGTGATTTCTGAGCAGCTGCCTCATGGCTAAACCTGGGTAATCCTTTTGAAAAAGACAAAGATGATAAGAAGCTAATTACTGTCCCACAAGTGTTAGGAGGCTTGTGGGGCTCCCCTGAGCCTTAAGAAGTTCCAGTCAGCTAAAATTCGATTATGAGTCACCTAATAACCTTTAAGTAGAGTCACAAATCTCCCTCTGATCCTCTTCAGGTTGTTCAGTTGGCTGATGACCTGATGTTAAAATTTGCCAATCCTTGCAAGTGTCCCGTTGCAATATTAAAACCTGTGAGCAATATTAAAGCTTGTACTGTTTTGAGCAGTGCTTTTGAGTGTGAGGTTTTGTAGCACATGCAACGAAGAATCCTTAAGAATCCTCAGTCCTGAACTGCTTTTATTAATCCTTAAAACACTCATAAAATTAGACGTGGATTATCCTTCTTTTTTATACATAGTAAAATAGAAGTTCCAAGGAAGAATGACTTTCCGTAAGTCATGTGCTAAGGAAACTGTAGGTCTGGGGTTGTATTCAGTTCCTTATTATAAACTAGAGGTTTCTTACTCTTTAATTGTATCTATGAAGCAAATATATTTTAGATCACAGACTGAATTATTACATTGAAAAATTATACTATATTTAAATAACACATAGCAAATAGTACATGCAAAAACTATTGAAAGAAAAAGTTACGATAAAAAAGTAAATTCATGTTAATGTAATTCTTCAATACTGACTTAAAACAGAGGTTATATTAGCATGTACTACAGCTTGAACAAAAAGTTACAGATTCAGTTTTGATAAATAGTATAGTGTGATGCTGCAGTAAATGCTGCAACTACTGTGTGATCAATTTTTAATCCAGTGCAGGTATTTCTGGTGATGTTCATAATTCTAATAAATTCATGTTCTGGGGCTGTATAATCTATTTAGAAAAACACAGTATGTGTGTTTGAAAAATATATAATATCTGATTTTTATCCTTTATCTTTTAGTGAGTAATCTCTTAGTCTTAGTGATATTAAAATCCAAAGTAATTTTTTTTTTTCAGGACAGGTACTATTGGTTTTTTTAAGGTCTAAGTGAAGACACACTGCAAACTAGTATTTTGTCTTTAGTAACAGTGTTCCAATCTTCTATTCTGTTTCTTGTTTTTAAATATCAGTTGTACTTGTGGCTCCCTACAGATAGAAATGTTCTCAAATCTAGTAAAAACTTACCCAAGATCTCATGATGGTCTCATTTTACAACTAATATTACCTTGTAAGTATCACAAAGGAACAGCTTTTCGGACTGTAAAAAAAGTGTGCTTTTTTCAGTCGTACGTAAAGTACAACTGTGTCTTCACTGTCTTGTTTCTGTAAAAGAGGGAGAGAGGAAGCAGACAACAATGTGATTTTTGGTACAGGTCAGTATACATGGTTTGCTGTTTTTTCTGTTCAGTTCCATCTCCGCGTCCAGAGAGTACGTACATAGAAAACAATGTGTCAAACAGAGCCTCTGTGTTACCAGCAGACAGCAGCACGGTGGCAAACCACTCAAAGAGGCAAACCACCTTTGACACCTGGTGAGTTGTTATTTACACAGATGTGTAGAGAATGGCAGGAAAAAAAAAAGGTTTTTTAACAGAAGGGGGAAAAAAACCCCTTTTTTTTTTTTTTTTCCCCAAAATTTGCAATTGTCTATACGTGCTTAGCTGCTTCCTCCAACTGTACTGACATAGCATTGCATGTTTGCTGTCCCCTTTTGAGCAACAAGAAATACTTCATTACACCATCCCACTGAATGCATTAAAGATTATATACTTTCGTCCAGTCTTTCCTGCTTTTTTCCCCCCACTATTAATCTTCGGTTAAAGATAATACGAAGTGATTTTGTGCATATAGTACGGATAGCAAGGCCCTAGCTTCATCTGTGGATTCCAGAAGCATGAATTGTCAGACAAACGGAAAAAATATCAAAATGCATGTTTCCATATATAAAATAGGACTGTATTAATGAAGACTATAATATTTACCCTACAATGGGGACTGCTGCTCTTTTTGTTTACACACCACAGAAGGAAATGCGTACGTTCTATGGGAAAATGGACTAAGCAACATCTTAATGGTGTATATTGATTTAAAAAGATTAAAAGCATCATGTGGCTCCATTATATAACATAGAACAATTAACAATAATTATGCTGATAGAATGACAGCATATGCATAGCTTTGCAGGACTTAAAGGGAAATATCTTAATTTTGTTGCTCTGAGAGCTGTTCAGCTCTAAAATACTCTTAATCTTCTACTTTGTTCAATCACAATAAAGCACAGTGAATAAAAATAAGCAAATGGAGCTTCAAAGGATTGGTGGGAGGAATGAACTGTATGCATTCACATGATTTCAGCTATACTTCGTACCACTATCTGAAACACCGCTCTCTGAAAGTGCGATAAATTGCGGTATCTAAAGAACTGTTTCAGGGGTTTCTTGACTTAATGTGCTTTCACGTGAACAACCTGTGAATTATCTGCTTAAAAATGAAAGGGGGTGAAAGGGGTGGGGAAGGGAAACAACCGGTGTTTCAGCTTGTGTTCAGGTTATATACCCTTGTCAGTAATAGAAAATGTTTACTCCAGAACCCTTGTCACCTGCTCTGATTCACTAGAGTCTGCTTCCAGTCCTTCAGTAGCTCCGTCTACATCCATTTTGTGGAGTTAGCTGAGGAATCCAGTCGTTTATGTAAAAAGGTGGTACTTATGTTGTGATTTATGTGGCTAAAGAAGGTATTTATTCCTATTGTTGAATCCTATTTTGTTGTCGTTCATATCTGAATCTTTCTGTCTTGCATATAACATAAGCCAACTGGAATCGTGTTTTGCTTTATATATCATTCGGCAATATTACCTTTTATTATGTGGTCACTGCGAAGAAACATGTAATGTTATTTTAACTCTGAACTGAAATAATAGCATATGTTATTAGAGCTGGTTGGGAATTTTTTGACTAAGTATTTTTTGCTTACAATGCCAAATTATGGAAACCAAAGCTTTTCAAAGGAACAGACTGATATCCACTAACCATTTATTGGGAAGATTCTTCAGATCCAGGATGGAAGTGCCAGTCAAAACTAGAGATACACTCAAAATAACAAATATTCTGGGGTCGGCATTATTTTTTGGAATGTGAGGAACTCGAGTGCAGGGCCTTTGTTCTTCGTTATTTTAACCGGAGGCTTGAACCAAGATTTTAGATCTAACAAGTGAACACCCTGAACCAGAAGTTAGAGATTATTCTGGAGCACATTCTCTGTTTCCCTCAATATATTCTCTTGAAGCTGTTTCATCTTGTTGAAATAGTGAAACGACCACAGAGATGCTGAGTCTGGCCTAGTGAATAAAGCCCTTCATTAACTTTGAGACAGTTAGATTTAAGTCCTTGCACCAATTAATGTAGTCAAATATTTTCTCAAAGTGGAACAGCTCCTTTGAGAGAAGAACCCACAGAAGAATAAGCATTTCTTCTTGTGAAATGGGAGGAATGGCAGTGCCTGCAACACCGAGTTACTGCTATTTTGGCATGTGTTTCTCTTTCTCTTTGCTTTTCCTACTCCCTATTTTCCTGAAACGTTTCCTGCCCAGCTCTACATGTTAACTCTGTGCAAGTTGTCCTGGCAATGGTCTAATGTTGTTGCAAAATTGTTCTGTGCCATAAATGCAGCTTAATCAGATTCCTGAGTGATGTAGAGTCTATGTTCCTCTACTTAATTTTCTGTATAGAAGTTGTGTAAACGCTTATGAAAATGTTGAAAGCTCTGATGGAATGTGATTCTGCTTACATCAATTTTATGATGAAGTAAATATTTGATGTTTGACTGACATACGTAACTGGTACATGACAATTCATTTCGAATTATGACTGACATGTATTCCACCTGGACTTGCCACTACTGTAAAATATTGCTTCTCTCATACTATTGCTCTGTGTTGCCTTTCTTCTGTCAAAGATTTTTTGTGATTGTTTGCTAGACTGAATTGTCACAGATGTTCCCTTGTCTTTGTGTGCATTTCTTCACTCTGTCCCCACTGCCCTGCCTCTTTAAAAATAAAGATGTTATAAACTTGACTTTTGTCATCAGGTTTTACTCTTAAATTACTAGATCATTTCTGAACTTTAGACAACTTGATTTGAAAAAAGGCAAATTTTCCATCCTTCTAGAAGATCTTTTCTTGCCAGAGTTTAATTTCCTGTTAATGACCTTGAACTTGCTCAATTTTTCCTTTTTGATACAAGCGTATCCGAAGTTTTATTCTCTTTCACTTGTATGAACTTTGTCTTGAGCTGGGCAAAATCAGTAAGATACAGGGAAGATGCTTAACATTGTTCTGCCAGTGTGCCAAAATGTTGGCCTGAGTTATCTTTAACATTGTTACAGTTCTAAATATCTCTTTGGAATAAACTCCAGTGTGCAGTACTTCATCTCACATCATTTTGGAAGTGTTTGCATTGAATGCTTACGAGGTATCTAGGGGCTTCTGGAAAGCTTTGTTGTTTAGACCTTTTATGCCCGTTTAAATGTATTCAGTCTATGACGAACAGCTTTTCATATCTTCTCCAGCATGTGTCATACTTTCCTAAAAAAATAATAAAATGAGGAAATATATGTAATATTATCATTTTTATATGTGTATAATATATATAATATATATATAAACACACAAAATCATTCAAGAAAAGAATCCCATCCTTAAGGGTGTCAAAGGCTTACAATTATCTATCTACCATTAATTTTCAAGACTCCAAAATAATACAGTACTCTGTAAACATGACACGACTGGGTATAACATCGCTGTATCAGTGTAACAATGTAGTCACACTTAATGTTCCTGAAACTAGAAGGTTACCAATATCTGAGCATGCTAGTTGAAAGCTTGTTTGGTTGTGTGTGCTGGGAAGTATAAACTTCCCAATTTATATACCAAATTCTTGAATTTGTTAAAAACCAAAAAAAAATACATCAGGAAATGACAAATTTGTGACTTGCAAGCTTAAAAAATCACCTGTGTGTGTTACACTGATGGAGGCTTTAAGAATCTGTGCTGCATAGCTTGAAGATGTTCAGTTTCCTAATGGTATAGGTTTCCCTCTGACATTTCCTGCACAAGACAAGACACTTGCATATGCATTGTCATCCCATATGTTTGCTTTATTCATTGATTTGGCATCATCTGAGCCCCCCTGCCAGTCTCTCCTAGTAACCAGTGCCTCTTCCCTGACCTTTCCCCAGCCATCAGTGGTTTTGTTTTGTACTAAAAATTAGATGATGCAGTCTAATTTAATTTGCAAGGAAGCTTTCCAGAATTTATAGTCACCAATATCCTGTCCAGGAGGAGGAGAGAGTGGGTGTAAAATGTATGAGTGTATATATACATGTGTATACTCTTTTTAGTGATGCCATAACCTAAGGTGATGTAGTGGCTCTAGTGGCTTCTGGATCATATTCTGTACGTAAGATAGCAGATCTGGGGTTTATTCCAGTTAACAAATCCTCCTCTTCCACATGAAAAAAAAAAAAAAAAATATTGCAGCTCCAAGCAAAGTTCAGATTTGATCTCTGATTTTTAAACTTTCAATGCCAGGCTTTTAGACCAAGAAATTTTACTATGGGCTTCAGCCTGTGGGATTGAGCTTCTTACCTGAAGTAAACCATCTGTTTGAGGTGCTTCAGTAGTTTGTGACATTTTTTTGCCCTCATTTATGGTAACTCTATAACTGCCAAGGGTTTTACTTTAAGCAAAACCAAGAGCGAACTTGGAGAATTCATGTTTGTTCATTTATCCTCTGAAGAAAACTTCAGACTCCTACTTTCAGTAACTCCTCCATTAGACAAAAATCCTTACTTGTGTAATTGTGAGCAGTTCAGTAAAGGGAGTAGTATACTGGCAGTTAAAGAGGATTTCCGAGCCAGGCTGCCTGCTGAGATTAGGGTTGCTGAAGAATAACTGAAACAAGCATGAGGAATTGCTTCCCAAAAAGAGCTGTCTGCAATACGAATCTCTTCATAGCAGCATGACTGCAGCATGCTTCACGTTTATTCTTTTTGGTTAATATTAAAGTACATCAGCTTGCTTTCCCCATGCATGTTTGCTGCTACGCCTCGTTTTAACTGCGTGAAGTTGGATACCTTTCCTGCCCAGGGGCAATAAATGCTAGTGATAATCACATAATTTCTGTTTATACCTATGCCTTTTCCAAATGTCTCGGACCAGAATAACCAACATGATCTACATTGTATGTCCTAAGCATGCAAAAGGCACATAAAGATAAAATAACAAAGAACAGCATGTTTTGCCTTTGGTTTCTGCTTGAAGGTGGGCTGTCCAGGTGGGGGCTCTTCTTCAGGGCTAGTCTTACTTGCGAGTAGCAGAGACACTGCGTAACAGGTCATAGCAGATTCTGGTGTAACTGTTTGCTTTCAAGAGCTGGAGCTTTATGCAAAGTACCAAAATATTGCAGTTATATTGTAAGAGTTTAGTGTTGAGTGACTATACCATACAGATTTTTTCTGATAGTCCTAACTTTTTCCTCTACAGTCCATTGTTTGAAAATCATCTTTTGGGCTCCCTAAAATATCCCAGTGTTTCATTTCATCGATCAAAATGTTCTGCTCTATTTTTACTCAGTACAAAATCCTGGCGTTGAAGCTTCCTGCTATAATGCTATATATGTTCACTCTCTTCACATAATGAGCATGTGTTTTGAAGCAGTTGCTTTTCAAGGTCACTGCTTTTTCAGACAACTATACTGCAATATGAGTCATAGGAGTTAATGACATAAAGCAGTCGGTGTAAAAACACTGGCTTTTGGGTAAGCAGCAATTGAAAATGAGCAGAGTTTTCAGCCCTTTTTTTCCCTCTTCTGTCTGGTCACTATAGTCATAAAGAGGAAATGATGGTACAGAATTTCACTTCTCTCCTCTCTGTTCATCTGCTGTAGGGAGCAGTTTTCTCGTCCAGGTTCATTGGGCCAAAGAAAAGAATTTGCATGAGTGAATCTCTGTCTAGAAGTCTGGCAAAAATTGTCCCGAGCTTTATTCTGAAGATTAGGTTCACCTTTAAAAATACAATGTCCCATTTTGGAGTAGACTTTGGAACAGAAAAGCTATAGCAAGACGTTGAAAAATTTTAAAGGACAATGTAGAGTAATCACATGGGCACTTCCTCATGGTCTGACACTGGTTCCTCAGCAGGCAATGTAGTTGCTGGGTTGGTAGTGTGTACTGGGGCTCTGGTTTGGGGCACGTTTGCAGATGCGAATGCACAGTAGCTCCTTCGGGGAAAGGCTGGGAAGATTCTCAGCCCCCTTCACGTGACTTTCAGAGTGCAAGCAAGATATTTGGGGTGCATGCTTTACTCCAACTTTTCTAACAAATTAAGTAATCATTCAGTAAATAATTTGGTAGGTGTCTTGTCTGTGTTAAGTCAGTCTCATGAGTTCACTGAATCTGTAAAGCTGTCAGTAGTCTTTACTCTCAGGCTTTCTCCTTGGTGCTTTAAGTGATTAATACAAGATTGTCCTACTGCTGCTACACAGTGGTACCACATACAGGGATGTGACAGAAACAGGAATCCTTAGCAATCCAGTATGTATTTTTCCTGTGGCATTGTAATTTTCATGTTAAATCTGTGTTGTGTACCTGAATGTGTTTCCGGGATCTAAATGTAAGTTTCAAAAATCTAAATTCGGAAAATTTCCACCATCCTCTCTGCCTATAAATCTTTCGTCTAAGCCCATTTTCTTACTCAACTTCATTACTGCATTTAAACACTGCACGTATTTCTATTTAGAACCGGGTAGCCTTTCAAGCTTGAGGTGGTTTTGTGGAGAAACTGAGGAACTGATGAAACTGCCTATCAGAGTGAAGGTACTCATCAATAAGGAGGATGACTTCAGTGATTCCTACCCCAGTTATGTGTTTCACATTTGCTTGGAAAAAAATGTCAGCTTGGCATGTAGTAGCAGCTGAATCACCAGCTGATAGCATAGCATTTAAAGCCAGAATTAGAAGCCAAAGATAACTACAGCAGACAGCTAAGTGTTGCTACATTACAGTTACTCCAAGAAAAGCTGCTCCTGTTTGTCATCCAGAGCCCTTAGAACCGTGGCTTTCCTTTAGGGTTTTCATCTAGACAATAGAATCATTTAATTTTTGTTTTTGTACGACTTAAGACTGAAAAAGGACTATTAAATCACCCAGTATGATTTTCTGTATGTTAGTTGCCACTAAATGTCATCTTTTCTCTGGGATCCAGGCTCAGGAACATGCCTGACTTATGTGTATCTCCCAGAAGAGCGTGCGGTCCTGACTTGCAGTGTCAAAGATGGGAAATCCACTTCTTTCACTAAAGACATTGTTCTGGCAGCTAATGATTCTCATTGTTAAAATCAGTGCCTTATTTGTAATATGACTTCTCTGGTTTCATTGTCCACATACTTGTTCTTGTTAAGTCTTTGCCCTTTACTTTAAGGACCCTTCTAGTACTCTGTAATTTATCCCTGGATAAGTACTTGTGCGCCGCAATCAAGGAAACTAAATGTTGGGGCTGGTTTGTCTGTGTTTTTTAACATACTTAAGAGATACAAATCTCTGACTCTTAATGTAGGCCATTCTTTCTCTCTCTGAAATTATTTCTGTGACACTTTCCCGCACCATTTCCAATTTTCAAACTATTTTAAAGGGCAGTACAACTGCATTCAGTTATGTCTCACCAATGTCCTGCATAAACCTTCTTTTTAGCACATATCAGTACTTTACATACATAGTTTACTGTGTATACCTAAAGTAACATGTTATTTATCAGCTGTAGCTGATTCAGCTGTGTAGACAAGTTAAAAGGTGGAAATTCGGTCTTCAGGCAAGTCACCTATTCCACTTTCGGGTCATCTTTTGCCAGCACTGTCTCACCCAAGCATAACAAACTAACTGAAGGTTTTAAGTTGAAATGGGCAATAGTAGATATTCCCCAGTGATAAATTTGGAACAATGTCAGCAAAGGTCAGGAAGTTTGATTGAAATTGGTTCTCTCTGGTGAACTTTCCAACTCCTGGCTCTCCAGCAAGTAATGTATAAACTGGACCTGTGCTTTTATACCTCATCACCATTTGTATGTTCTCTCAGATATGATTTTCATTTTTCTAAAAGACCTTGTGTGGGATATTTTGGTTTGAATATTAAATTCTTGCTTTTAAAAAAAAAAAAAACAAAACACAAAAAACCAAAACAAACAACCAAGGAAAAACATGCATGCTTTCCTTTTCCCTAAATAACTATTCACTGGTTTGAGCTAATAATTTTACCCCAACACTGTTCCTCCTATCCCATTTAATGAGACTATTTATCTGGCATTTGTGTAGTAACCCTTGAACCAATGAATGCTACAACGTTAAGAATCTTTTTGCTTTAATCAGTAATTTGCATTCTTTGGCATAAGATCTCATTATTACACAGAATTTACATAATATCAAAATAAAATCTTACAATACCTTATTTCATGTTTAGGAAAAGTCCTGAAAACCTTAACAGTCACTCAGAACAGCTCAAGGAGAAAGAAAAGCAAGGTTTTTTCAGGGCAATAAAAAAGAAAAAGAAGAAATCTCAAACTGTAAGTATTTCTAAATGAAAATATGATTATCAGTTTTGATTTATACTATTTTAATATGCTAGGTTAGTACAGTACCTTTGTATTATTTCTGATCATGCCTGCATGTATCTATTTGTTCTTTTCTCTCTTCACGATATGAAATTCAAATTCTTTCCTTGTTCAGGGTTTATTTATCTGCCTTTTCAAATATTTCTTCATCTACTAGTCCTGTGCATCTTTGTTTTCATTCAGACCCTTTGAGAGCCAGTTTTAAGCTGATGTTGCACCAAATTCTGTTCCAAGAATAGCAAATGCATTATTGTCTGTCCTCAGAGCTTGAATAATTTCAGCCACCCATTAGGAGGAGATCAAACTGTTATAAATGAGAATTCTTTCCAGTCTCTTTCATGGCAGTGTCTTGATAAGAGCCTCCATCTTCTTGCTGCACCCTATGGTGGGAATAAGGATGATGTGTCTTAACCATTCTTAACATTTTATGTTTTACCGGGGGAATGGATTGTGGCTTTTATTATTCAATATATGCCTTTGGTGTCTTTTGTACATTTTTACATTTTCATCTAGTTTTTGGGAGGGAGAAAGAACTTTCTTGTATCAGACAGCGCTCATATATATCAACGTTTCACAAAGTTTTACAATGAAAATCTCTGTAAGAACTGAAGTAACCTAAGCATTATGTCATCTCATTCTCAAATGACAGTTCTGAAAACAGTAAAATATTTAAAATTCCATTTACATAAAGTTGCAATGTTTCTGTAAGTGTACCTGCAGTTACAGTTTTGAAGGTTCTCAGAAGGTCTAAATCACACTCACTCCTGGCAAAGGGGATTAACTAAATCAAAGTATCTACTGTCATTGAGTGAGGTGGCATGACTCTGGGTGCTGGTAGAGGGCAGATCTGTTAAAAACTGGGGGAGAGGAGTGATTATCAGGCTGCTTTGTTTTTCTGGTAGTTTCTTTGAATTGTATAGAACACGTGTGGTTTTAACTTGCACGCAAAAATGCACCTTGCCTTCCTGCTGGGTAGGTTTTAGAGAAGTGACATCTACCTCTCCTTCTGGACTTGTTCATCCTGATACCTGTAACCAGTTCAAATATGATCATTTACATTACACAACCAAACAAAATGTCTAAATTATAACTCTGACATGATTTGATATCAAAATGTCCATGAAAGGATAGCACACTTAAGGCCATTGGTTCCAGTGATGCATTTTCAAAAAAAAAAAGCATTGAATTTGCACTGTTCTAGCCTACTCTGATTCCAGCCATTCAGACGTCGTGTCAGGGAACACTTTAAAAGCCTGGCTGATAGATGGTGTATCAACTACTTCCAAATTAAACTGTGGGAAGGAAATACAGACTGGATTGTATTGCATTTCAAAATCTGGCACTTTCTGAAAGATCTAAATCACAAGTACCTTGATCTATAGCTACCGAAAACATCACTGATTACAAGACAGGACAGATTTATACATCATTCTTCTTCCTCTTTCTTCTCACTCTTAAGAAGAGGGATGGGGAGGAGGGGAAGAGAGAGGTTTTGCATAAGGGAAAATTACGTTGGCTAGTTCGAGTCAGTATCTCACAGAAAGATGAATAAATTAGTGAAATAAGATAGTGATAAAACTCTTGCATCCTCAGCTAGAAACTTGCTGACATCAACTTAACTTTCGGACCCAACCAGAGACTGAAAACCCCCTTTTCATTTCTAGTTACTGCTGTTTAACAGAACCATATCTAGGGATAGACTGTACCCACCGACGTGTGGACAAGTGTCTGGTTCAGACACTGTTCTTTGTTCTTCTTCATCTGTTAGTTGAGGGCCTCTGCCTAACAAACGTTGGGATGGTCATTAGGATCTTCCAGCACAAACAAAAACCTTCAGTTCAGCACCAAGTCTGACTCCAGTAGTAAAAAGCTGTTAACAGCACTGTAATATCAGCTCTTCAACTGCATGAATAATGTTTTCTATGAATTCATATTTAAAGTCAAATTACCCACAATTTTTTCTGAGGCTTATAATTCTTGTAGGGTCCTAGAAGTGTGAAGTTCCACTTATTTACTCTGACACAGACTTTCTGCAGCAAGTAACAAACTACACCTGAGAACTGTCACAACATCAAGAAGCACATCATAGCTAGCTACTGTTTACTCCTGATATCCTTTGGCAAGTCTCATTTTGCTGGTGATTGTCATGAGAGTCATAAAAGATATCTGAAATTGGATTCAAGACATCTTCTTAATAATGTGATTCTCAAAATACCTAATAGCCCGGAACTGATCCCAATTCCTGACACTTCCTCCTGCAGAGTTATTCCTGTTAATCATTCTCCATAGAGTTCTCCAGGTGCAGTTCCTCATGGGATAATAATCATTACCGCTTGCTATGGGAATTCTTTGCAATATTGTTTTGCAGAACTGTTCTTATCCATTCTCCTTTTCATCTTGTTTGGAGTCTTTTAATAATGTAGCAAAAGGTTGTGAGGATTGCTAGAGTTGTATTTTTTCTGTCATCTGCCACCAAATAATTTGATATCCATGAGGGCTGTGCACAGCGTCAATAGGCACTATCTTCAGAGGAGCCTGAGTTTTGCAGGTTATGGCACATACTGCAAGCTATGGGTCTGAAGAAATTACCTGCTTTGGAATAAAGAGTTGCAGGTGAGCATATCTCCCAGCAATGCTTAGATTCCTTTTTTATTTACTGAACTTCCAACAGGAAATTCTCTGACCATAAAGTTCCTAAACAAGCTATGCTAATAGGTGACTCTGTCCTTCATTAACTTAGATGGAATCTAGCAGCTGAGCAAGCTGTTTGAAAACTCTCACTTTTGGTAGTGCCCCCATCATTCTCTTTAGTTATATAATCACGATATTGTATTATAAATTTTCTTTTGGTAGGCAGACTAATGCTAGACACAGCGTATGTGTTCTTTGCTTGTTTGTACCTCAGCAGGGGAGAAATAGTCCCATTCATAATTTTAATACCTGTAGTTCTGTTAGTTGTTTGCGCATCCATTGCTATGCTTTTTGGTAGTATGACAGAAATTAAAATCAAACAGCCAGTACCCTTGCAGTAATACATGAAGTTGTTGAAGGCATATTTTTGTCAGAACTGAAATAATTCATATTGGAGCCCTAGCTCTTTTGACAAGTTAAAAATAGAATACTTTTATTTCTTGTAGAGGTAGCTTGTTCTGAAACCGATTGCTATTATTGTTAGTGTATCTTTGCTATGTCATACCGCTTTAGGTCATTATAATAAGTAACAAATGATTGCCAGAATTATGGCATTTAATCCAAAGCTCAGTGAAGTCAACGAGACTTACCAGTTGTTTCCAATAGGCTTTGAAATGCACTCTGCCTTCCTAATGAACATGGTTATAAGAATAGGTGTGCTGATCTCTATATGTATTGAGTTCCTTGAATTTGTTCCATATGCTTTTTTCATTCAATCACTATTGTATTTTCCCAAAGCAAATTATAGGATTGATACCATATATTGTCAGAATTTTTAAAAAAGAAAAAGAATTAATATAGTAAGGACAGATCTCTTGAATTGAAATACTATGCATTTAGTTTTTGTATCTTATATTGCAGACAGACTCAACCAACGGGGAGAATCCAAGCATCAAGAAATCCCTCTTTCCTCTTTTTAATTCAAAGAATAATTTAAAGCATAGTTCTTCTTTGAAAAAGCTTCCTGTAGTCACTCTACCCATGGTATTAATTTTTAAGTACAGTAGCACTGTAAAATGCTCCAGTAAACTTGTTTTACTGACTACAGCAGCATGTGTTTTATTTTCATGGGATCACTTTCTCTTCATGCCAGTTAAGTATCTTGGGCCAGTTCAATAAATTTAAGTAAAATTGGCAGTTCTGTTGAAATAGATTGTGCCTAAAAATTTTTTTTTAGTATTTGATATAGTGAAAATGTAACATATGCAGTTCCAGAGAAAATGAGCCCTGGGACTAAGACTAAAGGAGGAAAATAGCTGTGAAATCATGTGTATGTTTAAAATTAAACTGTCTCATTCTGTTTCAATCAGGAAAAAAATTAGCCTGGTTTGTTTTGTAGCTGTATTGGAAATACATTTTTATGCAAACTGCTCCTTTATATGTAAATTTAATTAATCAAATATTAACAACAGATTATCTGAAAACTAAATTTTAGCTCATGCTTCTGCTGTATTTTTGTTTGTCCTGATTGTTCATGATAAAAGACAGCTTGCATTAAAAATAGGTTAAATTTTAACTGCCCTTTTTTGGTTAGAGTTCTTGAAATGAGATAAAACTCTACATACAAGTTTTAAATTATCCTTCTGCCATAAATTTTATTGGATTTTTCAGCTTGTTTTGGGGGGAGGTTGGGGAGTTTCTGAATTTTTGCTTTAGTTTGGGATATTTGCGGAGGAGGAGAAAGATGGGGAAAGTAAAAGCTCTCGGTTTTACGATGGCAAAATCAGCCAGGCATCAGTCTAGAGAGATTTTGGTCTGCTTCACTCAAGAACAAATTTATAGAACTGATCCGTGGTCTTAACTGCAGTATGGAATGTGTTTTTAATGAAGATGAGGCTCAACAATTTTTTCATTTTTTATTTTTTATTTTTTGAAGCATTGTTTAACTGCTCTTTCTTACAGCAAATAACACTAACAGCATGCGAATGCTTTAAGGGCTAAGGGTATATAGCAAATCTGCATGATCTCCACAGCCACTTGCTCTTATTATGGGGAAAAATGTTGAAAGGTCGTTGCAATTCTGCTGCAGTAATGGGCTTTACTTGCATTCTGTAATTAACTGGGGGAAATGATTTACAGCTGTTCTTAAGAACATATTAGGAAACCAGTATTTAATATTTTGTTGCAGATGCCTAGCAGTGATGGTCAGGATCTCTTGGCATTACAGAAAGCCATTCATTCTTCTAATCACCAGAGCAGCAGGCAGAAGGATTGGCATCCTGAGAAGATGACAGAAATCCAGCCGCATGTAAGTGGCATTATGAATTCCCTGTATTTTAACACCACTGAGGTATCTTGACAGCTTTTTCCCTGGTGAATAGAAAAATTGCATTTGACATTTAAATTAGATTTAGATTACATATTAGGAAGAAATTTTTCACTGTGAGGGTGGTGAGGCACTGGAACAGGTTGCCCAGAGAAGCTGTGGATGCCCCATCCCTGAAAGTGTTCAAGGCCAGGCTGGATGGGGCTTTGAGCAGCCTGGTCTAGTGGGAGGTGTCCTTGCCCATCCATGACAGGGAATTGGAACTATATTTCCCAACCTCCCTATTCCCTACTCATTGACTGTAAAAAATCACGTACCTGCAGTCGTGCGTAATTCTTTGAAAATCTAGACATGAATGACAGGGAAAAGAAGAGAGACTAAATGTCCCTGTGCCAGTCTTTGAGCCTTTTGAAACGTTGGTTCTGGTTTTGTATTGGAGGCAAGCAGCATTTCAGTGCCTGGCTACGGCAGCTGCGCAGCACCATAGAAAAGCCTTCAGGTTTGCTCTGCAAGGAATGGTGCTTCCAGAGGAGGCACCGCTACTTCACAGTTTGATACCCGATGGGGTCACCAGAGCATCGTGACCACGTTGTGGTGTGGCTGCCTCAGCTGGCACAGACTGCCATTTAAGCAGGCCACATTACAGCATGTTACATAGCACTGCACTAACGCAACTTTATTTTCTCCAGTTATAAAACGAGATTGGGGGGCCAGGTTTGGGAGGGAGTTTCAGTGCCATGCTGTGTTGCCATTACAACATTGAAAGCTGAAGAACAGGGTTTGTTGCGGCCATAGTGTTTGAAGAAACAAGTCGCTCTGTGAGCTGTGGAATCTGATGAGGCTGTTTTCATACCACTTTGTGTACTCAGGCTTCCCCAGGCTCTTGCTACCCGTGTCTCCATTTTCCTTCGACCTGCTCAACAGTTAAAGAAGCTGTGAGGGACTAGGGCAGCTTATCACACAGCTGCCAGCAAACAAAATATCTAACTGCTGAATTTTGCCAGCCTTTATTTCAGTGGAGATGGTTACTCAAGACGCTAACCCTCAACTGATGTTCACAAAATTTTTAGGAACTTTGTATTTCTGGTATCTGTGCTTCATAAAATGTAGCAGAGGTTCTAAAGTTAATAGCAGGAGTAGTGACGGGTGGACAGCTAATGCAGTTGTCTGTGCCTCCATTTTTATAGGAAACAAGGTTAAAATAATTGATGGGAACTTTTTCTTTCTGATGTAGATAAAGGTTCCATCTTTTTTGGTAGCCAATAGATTGAATCGTAATGAGAAGACATTTTCTCAGGTGTATAGTCATAGCTTGGAAATAAATATTCCAAATCAATACAGACTGAAAGTGAAGAAGGCCTGCGAAGCTCAAGAAGTTCAGTTTAGGATATGACGGTTTTATTAGAGGAAGTCTGATACGACGGAGAGCAGAAGGTCAAGTCCTTTTCCCCATGTCTTTCAGAGCCAGCCATTAAAATCTCTTCGGAAGTTCTTACACCTCTCCTCTTCAAATCATCCTGTCCCTGCGGAGCCTCGCTTCCAGCCCTTACCAAGCCAGCCAGCCAAAGCTTCTTTTTCTGAAGTGCGAATTCACCCCATGAGTCAAGGCTCCGGCAGCGGCGGCGGCAACGTGCGGCAAGAGCCTCAGCCAAAAAGCCGGCCGACGCTGCAGATAGCAAGCCAGCTGGAACCCACCTGGCACGTCGCCCCGGTGAACAGGAGCGCGAGCGATGGGCCTCCCTACTCCGACCAGCTGCCTTCCAAGAGCGGACAGAACGGGCACACGTATAACCGAACAAACCGATCGCGAATGCCAAATCTGAATGATTTAAAAGAGACGGCCTTGTAATTGCACTCCAGAGAACGGGCCAGTTCAGGTGGAGATCAGCGTAGGGGAGTGGTGGTGGTTCTGGTGATGGTAAGACTGCATTTTCAGCTTTATAAAGGTGTGCAATATGTACATGTGGAGCTATGCTGTTTGGCACCACAGTGAGAGTCAGGGATTATACAGTAAAACAAGTTGAATTATGAATTACCAGTCATCAGAAATGTCGCTGGATGCCAGGCAGAGTGTGCCGCTCGGGGAGAAAAACGCATTGCCGTTTTCTCTCGCTTACATTCCAGCTTAGTGCACATCTCTGTCTGAAAGCTGGGAGACTTTGGGTATGTATTGGCACTTATAAGGGTGAAAACATTCATGTCTAGACCTATGCCCTTACTACATTTTTTGCTGCCTAGTCACAACAGTGGGGTTTATGTGATAGAAGTGTATCCCAGTTAAGGGTTTAAAGTTAAATCGTATGTCTTAAATTTGTTTTTTAAACTTCCATATTTGATAGGATTTGTAATATTTATTTACGATGACCTAATATCGTACTGTTATAATCATATCTTTTATGTTATAATGTAAAGTTATTTTGAGCTGTTTGAAACATTGTGAAGCAGTGCAACAGCTACAGTAGTTTCTATAAAAAACTAACAGTGACATTTATATATTGCATCAGGAGTATTTTATTCTATATATAAATATATATATAAATGGAAAATAACTGTCTGTTTTTTAAATATACTCATTTAAAAGAAAAGTATTGTTATGACACTATCTGCCATATTTTTATACATTTGTGATATAAAGTGCGGTATTATACTTCTAATAAAAGGAAGTTGAATGTGGATATAAACATGACTGTAACAGTATGAATCTTGCTCAGCTATGAGAGCCCAGTATTATAGGCATTATTGGTAACAAACAAAAGACAACATTCAATTCCAAGCTTTATTATGGGCTATTTTGTTGGAAGTATTGGCTAAATGTAAGAGACTGCAGAACTGTACAGTAATGTAAATGTGGTATGTTCTCCCCTGTGTCCTTGGCTTTCCTAGTAATATTAATGGGATATCCGCATCAAGAGCACAGAGCCCCAGTACCAAATTTTTGTTTCCACCGAAGAGATAAAGTGCCCCGTGACTACATGCTAAAGCAGGTGCTCTTCCACTTAATAGCAGGGGTGAAAACCAAAGAAACACAGCATGAATTGCAAGTGAAATGCCAAACTTACGCATAGCATGGCACTGCAGATCATGGTATAAGCTTTTATGCATATGTGTGCTTTACATCTTGTTTAGCAATCTATTAACTAATAAGAGAAACACTGTATTTAAATTTTAACTACTCTTGCACTTTTTATTATATTTCAGGATGTATTTAAAGCTACGAATCTGCTATTTGGATATTGAGGGAGAAGGTTGCCATGCAGCTTAATTTCTCCTTAGGTCTTACTATCCAAATATTCCCGTACACAGTTCAGTTACCAGTCTCAGCAAAATACTAGATCTTGGGTTCCAGTCTCCTGTACAAGATTGTTAAAACTGCCTTTACATTAGTGAATGTCGAGTGTAGCAAATACACAACCCGATTCCTCTATTGCTACCAGTAAGTTAAATCAAAGGTGAGCCAGTAAGAGTCAAAAGAGTTATGCCGGTCTAAAATTGTGCAATAAGAGGAGAGTCAGGCCTGTAGTGTCAGAACAATACAATCTTTCCTTTTTAAACACGTTAGTTCAACTCCCTCATTACTCTGCAGTATAGTTCGTTTTCTAGATGCTGTCCTCATAAGACACTCATACTTGCAAATTTCTTTTCCAAAAAGAGATTAACCTGAATGTAAATTTGATGATTTAGCCATATATGTAGTTAACAGAAGCAGCCAGGCAGTAAGAGCTGAACTTCCTACTTGGATAACAATGCAAACTGGACATGCTGTTCAGTACCTCTGGAGTCATACCAAAGTTCTAACAACAGCAAATTTGGCACCACTACTCCAAAAGTATTCTTCAGAATGTACATTATGGAAGGATGTTGCATCAGGTTTGTCCAGGGCTAAAAGTAACTGTCAAAATTGTCAATTGCCTGCAAGAAATGTGCATGTGATTTTCTGTAGAGGTATATGATATATGATATCTAGATATATATGATATATACTGTGTTGATATATCATATATATAGCATATATAAGTAGAGTAGACGTGAAAGGGTATTCAGTTTTTGATGAGTTCAGTGGGCATCCAGGAAAGACATTGTGGTATTTACTGGTCAGATGTTAGCAGTATATTTTAGCAACGTCTTTTGGACTCACCAGTTGGTCACAACTAGGTTAGTCCTGTTCTCTGCTTTGAAATGGGCTGATGCCACTGAAATCCCTCACAAAAGCAGTGTCTGAGAGTGGGGCTCTAAGCAGTGCGATCTGAACGTCTCCGAGGAAGCGTTCAGACTGGCCTCTTCTGTACTTGGTGGATACGTATCCTTTTGTATCTGCGAGGCTTTCAGCTTGCTGCTAAGAGCTTCGTGCCGGGGATGATGATGCTGGGCTGTATGTGGCTGTTCTGATTTCTAGCAAGGATAAATGTTTCCAAAGGATTTTCTTTCTCAGTACCCATTAAGTTAAATCAGGGTAATCTCTGACTGTACATATAGCTGCTTAAAGTAGTTAGCAAAGCTTCAAGGGTGACCCAAGGAATGTTCAAGTATTTGGTGGCCCGTATTTACTGAAAGTTGTTTCTGCTTCATACTGCATTTTCTTCTCACAGTCAACAAACTGTAGTAGATTTCAGTTGAATACTAAATTGTGTTGAACGTACGTAGTATTTTCTTCCTTCTGTTGGAAAGAACTTCCAGCAGCTTGGCCAGCTGGTGCTGGGATAAATTATGTATTTTTAAACTGGTCTAACTTCCCAATATTTAGAATATTGCTAATGTAGATTTGCCAAGGCTTCCAAAGGAGTCTTATTATAGTGACTGAGATGTGCTGACTCAATAAAGGGGAAGAGAATTACAGAGCAAACAATTTTCAAAGTGTGAGCTTTCCTCTTCACTAGTCTGTGAGTCTTGTGCTACATGTTCTGTAGAGTTACTTAGTATAAAGTATTGTAGTTAAACTGCATTTTAATCTTTGGCCATCTGTTTTGCCTTCTGGTGTCATTAATGATGTGAATAGAAAAGAAACAAAGTTTCAGAAATTAATTATAATCATTTTGCAGAACTTAAGCTGCCTAAACTTGTATGTATGTTTTTACTATAGCTCTCGAGCTGTTGTTAACTGAAAAAGAAGCACCTTAAGCTCATCTTAACTGAAATTGTATATGTGTTTAAGCTGTCCTTTTAAATTGCCATGTAAATGTATTAAAAATTATTTTTTTTTCAACTGGCCTGACCACAGAGAGCAGTCCTTTAGAGTTCTTTAACACTTTTTGCTCCATTTGTCACAGTCCAAGATTTGTTGCTCCTCTGAGAGGTCACCAGCATGGGGCACCAGGCAGAATTCTTGGCAGGAAGTCAGCGATCCCAGATTTGGTTCCTTTTTTCTAAAACTTTCCCCATCCCACAGGGTTTGGGACTGACACCAAGCTTTCATTTCTGATACCAAGCCAGTATGTGGGTCCTGACACCACTCTATTTACAGATCCTGGGTCTTTTAGATCAATATTAAAGCAGGCTTCAAACTTCCAAACTCACGAGACACCCTCAGGTCGTCCTTAGACTTGCCACCTTTCTGTCCGCTACACCAACTTGTTTCTGGGAGCAAAGCTGGAGCGATTCTTCAGGAAGGGTGTCCTGCGATAGACTTTTGGCCATTCCTTGTCATTGCAGTTAGGTCTCTTAACAGATGAGTCTTACTGGTATAAAAAACTACATACCTACTTCCTTTCCTTTTTTCTTCAAAAGCTGCTGTTACTGTTAGCTGAGTCGACTCCTGTGTTCACCCAGAAAAAGCTATGACTTCTCCACAACTGAGTGCTGGAGACCTCCCTTATAGGAATGGGAACACAGATTATCTAGCTCCAAAAGCACGTTTGTGATCTGTTTGGCTAAACAGATGCTTTTAAGGGGAGCCATGCTTCTAGAGTGTTTGAGGATTTTTTCATGTTCCAGTTTTTTGTTTCCTTATAATGTTTTGGTAGTGAGACATGCTTCAAAAATACCTGCGTGTAATTAATCCTGTCCGCGTTGAACACTGTCAGAGTACAGCTGGGAGAATATTTGAATCCCAGTTACGCAAAGAGTATGAAAAGGATAGCCATATATAATATACTGCAAATTGTGGGGTGGCAATGAATGTTTATTTTTTCCATTCCGGCTAACATACATAATACATCTATTAATGGGATCATATCGTAAACCATGCATGGGGGCTGTTGTTCATGTAAGTAGGCCCACAATTCAAAACAGGATAGGAGTGTCACAGAAGATGATTGGCAAGGTGATGTGCCCTATTTTAACTGTTTTTAAATGACCTTCAAATCAGGACACTTTAAGAACAGGTGCCTTTCCCTACACAGGTCTCTCTAATGCTGTCATGATATTAACCATTCATTAGTTGGGTTTGTAGTGAATGAGGAGAAAAGCCATTTAACTTCTGGCCTTTGTTAAAAAGGAAGCGACTTGAGTAAACCCTTCCTTTTAATATAACAGCTTGGCAGTTCGAGATGTTGGCTTCTTTTTCAAAGGGTCAAACAGCAGCAGTGCGTCAGTGCTCAGGCTCATCAGGCAAGTGAAGGCTTGTGCACATCACTTGGTTCAGATGTTGTACTGACACAAGATTTTTCAGTCTGGAATCATGAAGCAAATTTCACGAAAATTAAAGCAAATTTTATAGGAGATCCTCTTTCAATTGGAAGACAAAAGCTGTGGTAGGTCATCTGTTCTCTCAGTGGGCTGTCTTAACAGCTACTGCATGAGGCAGCATAGGTAAGTCTGATTAGGTCTGAATTTTACTGGTTCCAAGTCCTGCTTGGATGCTTATTTGTTACCCTGTGTACAGCCAATTGTTAGGTGCAAAAGTTGGCTTTTTTTGGCAAACTAAGTGGAAGATGCACGAGAAGTGCAAGAGGACCAGCCCAGCTATGTTTGGATGCTTTCGTTCCCCCAAATCAGATTGCTTCTCAGGCTCTTTTAGAATGTAACTCAAAATATGCAGCCAGGCAAAAGTTACTCTTAAGACATGGCCCAAGGATCTGAACATGGAATTTGTGTCTCAGGCTAAGACTGACTCCACACATTTCTTGTCTTCTCTGCAAGTCAATCTACCTCCTCTCTCTTGCAGAATGTGGTCGAGGTTTGGCTGGTTTGTTCTGCGTTTATTATTGACTCCAAATTTTGAAGAGATCCATAAAAAGATTCTTCCTCTAGGTACTGTTAGCAATCAAGTAATAAAATCTTGATGGGCCTTCATCTGATATACTTCTGAAACCTCCAAGCCATCTGAGCTCTTTCTCTAGAATCCCGATGCCATCCTTTGCACTGCTTTGCAGTCTTCCCTTGCCCTTCCCCTCGTGGTTCTCAAATATTGCAGTTGCCTTGTTCTTCGTTGTTTCTCTAGTGCAGATTATCAGGGAGTTAGAGGCCTTATCTACTACTCCACCCTGTTTGCTGTTTTATTCAAACAGCTATCCTTAGACTTGCTCAGGATTTCCTTCATTTTAATTTTCCATTTCATCTGGGTGAGATACCTTACCTCGTTGTGCCCCCACCAAAACGCGCTGCCTACCAGGCGCTTTGTTCCACCAAGTCTCTGTTTTCACAGGGCATTGTTTCTCTGGATCCGTTCTGAGAAATGCAAGGTGGCATCTTAATTGTACAGGTGTAGAAATGCATTGTGAAGTAACTGCTTTCGTAGAGCTTTCCGTTAGCAATGTTAAAGCATGTTCATAGCACAAGGTGGAAGCCGCTCTTCAAGTTTCCTATAGGATATGAACCTCTTGGTGTAAACTCTTGACGTGCAAATCCAATGGCAGAGCTTTTAACTGTTTAGTAACAAGGCAAAACTTTAAGTGTAGATAACCGTCTCAACTTTCCTTTTCTTTTTTTTTTTTTGCTAGTGCACATCTTAGACTTGTACTACTGAAGGATATGTCTAATCGAAAGGAGTAACATGCATATGTATTTGGTTTTTGTGGAACAATGAGCTAAAATCTTCCATGAAACCATAGTTTTGTTGGAAACTCTATGCAGCCATTTTAAAATCTGGTTAATCTGCTAAAGACTCCCAGGACTGCTTAGATCTCCACTGTGAAATGCTGAATTCTGAATTTATGTCATCTGGGAGAAGGAAGGAAGAACAAGGTTTAGAAAAATGTGATCTTTTTTCACAGTCTGCCAGTACAAACTATTCAAAAAATAACAGGCTGGGGAGGTAGCTTTCAAAACTTCTAAATTTATGGATAAGATTCCCCAATGTTTTTTAACAGCTACTAGAAATCTAAAGCGCACAAACTTTTAAATCTGCCATGCTTTCTGTTGTGGAAGGGATGTGATGTGGTGTTAACCTTTTTAAATCCTGGAATACAAATTGATTTTAAAATGTGTTGAATATTTAAGGATTACTTCATGCAAGTTAATAAACCATTTGTAAAGTGTTTGTATACAGCCCTTTGTATCATGTTGTTGGTACACCTTACCAAATTTTTTTTTGGGCATGTATTCCATTCTTAACTTCTGTACAATTTCTATTGTTGCTGTAAATAATCTAAAACAGAAAACAAAAAAAAATCCTGTGGTAACCTTAATTATCAGCATGGAAATGGTTAATTTTTACTGAGCACAATGTATTTTTGAATGGGCCTTCCAAAATATGTCTTTAATAAAAATGCAGATTTTGCACTAGAACACTGGCATTGCTCGGCGGCTGATCTTCTTGTGGCACGTCTCCTCCAGAGCGCCTGGTGTGGCTCAGATGAGCAGAACAGGCCAGAACCTCACCAGGGCTCCTCCACCCGACACGTCGCGGCCAGGTCCTGGCTGACTCCCCATCTCAGAAGCGTTTCCACAGGAGCATGGACAAAATGGCTCGGAAACACCTTGTTCCCCACCATTCCTGTACTCTCATTGCCCCCAGACATTGCAGGGCATTCTCGCTTTCAGGGCAAAAATCTCTGCTGTTCTCCCTTCTGGACAGTGTCAACCCACCGATCCCCTCAGCTGCCATGACCCAGAAATTGAAAAGGCCCTGGAAGTTTCCAGCCCTGAAATTGTCTTTGCTGCAGAAGTGGGTCCACCATTTGGGTAGCACGTTGGCACTTCAGCACTGCCACGCGTAAGCTGAGATTCCTCTAGGCAAACATTCACGTGTCAGTGATACGGCTTTTGATGGGTTCCTCTTGAATGCGTCCTGGCCACAACTTTTTTTTTGTTACTGTGTGCAGCTTTAAAAAACTTCTAAATAGTTCTCTGCTGGTCCCTCGTTCTTCAGGAAAAAACCTGAGGAGTAGAGACCACT
Organism: Chionis minor; assembly: GCA_013398295.1. Taxonomy (NCBI): domain Eukaryota; kingdom Metazoa; phylum Chordata; class Aves; order Charadriiformes; family Chionidae; genus Chionis; species Chionis minor. Next base: position 169,767 of record VZSF01003231.1, on the reverse strand, counting down.
TTTCCTTGGCCCTCCCTTCTTTCCCCCTGTGCTCCAGCAGCAGACTCGCTGAAGCCAGGACTTGCAGTCGGTTCTGATCCTTCGGAAACAGCCGCGTGGTGGGTTGAGCCGCAGCCAGAGCTGCTGTGAGACCAGGCTGCTGCTGGTGCCTTCAGTGGGCTGCGCCCGTCACCTCCCAGACAGGGACACCGCTGGCCTGAGCTGGTGGCTTTCACTCCCGCCGGGACAAGCAGTCCAGCATTTCAACGATCCCAGCCAGAAATGTCTTTGAAACGCCTGTTTCCCCGAGGCGCCCAGCTCTCTGGGGACCTGGCTTTACTCCTGCAGCCTCACTTGGCTCTTACTCTGTCAAGGACCCCGTTGTGGTGACGCCATGCACCCAGTGCCCTTTTCTGTTCTCCCTGCAGGCCTCCAGAAAATGAAGTGGCCACCTCCCTGAAGAGGTCCCCGCGTTGGTCCCCTGTGGGATGGGGAGCAGAGTGGGTGTGGGCATTTTTCTCTGACAGCTGCAAAGGGATAATTCCTACCCTACCCTACCCTACCTCCGGAGGTAAAAACCTGCAGGATTTTCACTCCTAGGAGATAAATGTATTTTCAGCACTGCTTTGCATCATCTCCTGCAGCCTCGGTTGCTGGCTCTCTTCTGATTAATTGTCATCGGAGGCATCTGTGCTGGTAAATTAAAATGCTAGTGATATGCTAGGAAAAGTTAGAGTTTACGAGGAAAAGCTTTGTATTTTTGTAATTGTATTTTGGCTGGTTCTATCCCGCTTTCATAACGCCCTCAGTCACAGTGTTCCTCCAACACGCTGTGTTTATGCAGAGCTGGAAGTCTTGGAAGTGCAATTCTAAAAGCATTTTAGGACCACTTAATTAATTAAGCCTCTCTCGGTACCCCTCTTTTTAGATAAGAGGCAGAGGTTAAGTGAATTTCCAAAGGTCAATTAGCAAGCGAGCTGCCTAGCTAGGATCAGAACAGAAACTCCTGCTTTAGCAGGAACCATTTAGATATTGCAGATGAAAGCCAGAAGTAGGTCCCTTCCCCAGGCAAGATGGAGGGGTGAACTGCAGGCAAAGGACAGGGCAAGAAGCAAATGAACTGTGAAATTCAGTGCATGCCAGTTAGTTCCACCTTATTTATCGCTGCACAATTCAATCTGGGAAAAGGGTCTAGTGATTTCTTTGAAGCTGGGAGGCTGGAAGAGTGATGGTACAAGTTCCCTTCTACCTAGGCAGTCTTCTCTTCCTTCAAGCCTTTATTATATCCCGTGTGTAGGATCAGTCATGTGAAGACGCATAATTTAGTGTGGTGCCGCGGTGTATAATGGCATGTCGTCCATCCATCCAGACTGTGGATTAAGCTTGCGAGCTCTTTGAAATTATGCAGGAACTCTTGGCCCTCGCTGCAGCGTGCATTTCCAAAACCAGCCAGCTTGCAAAACCCCAGACTGTGCATGGGAGCTCTTCAGAGGCCAGTCACAGCCGAGGCTTTGGGTGGTTAAAATCAAGCTTAACTCCTTTGGGGTGACACTCATCGGCTGGTGCCCAGTCTGTCCTTTCTCCCCTCCAACCCCATCCCACCACTCCTCAGTCATGCACAGCACCGAGCCTCCTCCCCCTCAGTCACCATCACATGGAGCAGAGCTGCCTGTGCTGCTTTTAGGGAAGGGAGAGCAGCGTGTTAATGTGATGGCAATGGTGTCCAGGGGCTGGAAACCCTTCAGCTTTCAGTGTTGGTGTTACTAACACAAGAGTTCTGACCGCTGGTGAAGAACCCTTGTCTCCCTGTTATTGTACGTCAATGCCTCCAGGAGGATCTTAAGCTATGCAGGTCCCACCGATGGGCAACACGGAGGACTTGCCTTGAAATCAGCAGACATCAGTAGCGCTTGCTTGGACCGTTGGCATTAGAGGACCATGTGGATTCACTGCTTTCTTCATAAGAAAATGTGTTCCTAGAGCCATTTGTGGAAAGGCAAAACTCATTTGGGTTGTGAGGGGAAGCAAGGGAGTGATGGTGACATGATAACAACCATCTTAGCAGGTGGGGCTCGGTCTTTTCTACATGTCTGTGGACTTCATACTGTTAGTGTAGTGGAGCAGAAGCTTTCAGAGTTGCCAGAACAGCATATTTCCCTGACAGCTATTATTTGTCTCGATATACAGGAAAAAACAAGGCAGAAACATCTGCCCTCACAAATGAATAAAATGTGACGAATTGCACAGGCAACCAAAGGCTTTTCTCATGTGTTTGGTCACATCTCCCTTGGTTTTAGCCACATCTTGTCTCGTGCCCTGCACACCAAGCATTCGCCTCTGCCCATAGGGGTAAGAAGAGGGCCGGGACAGCAGATGGCCTGCCTCGCTGCCGTTGTCTTCGTGCCTCTCCTCCCTCTGGTGAGACAGTTCAGGTGCCGGTGCCGCGACTCTTCAGGATGAATTGTTGAAAAATAGGAAAAAGGCCTCCAGTGCCTGCCAGGTTGCTGCTGCAGGCACGTGGGAAGCCAAACAGTGACTGCCACCCCAGAGCCCCCCACAGCCCTCCGCATGGGAGCTGCAGGGTCCGTGATTCCTGCCTGGGGCATGCTGGATTCCAGCTCCCAGGCAGGGCACAAGCCATAATGCTTGGGTGGTCTCCCTGGGGAGATGGGTGCACCATCACAGCTGCCACGCACCCCAAATTCCTCAGGCACTCAGAGCCCACCGGGGAACGGGTCGTGGAGATCGAGGCAGTAAATGAGAACGAGTCCCTGTTCCTGTGCCCAAATGCCCATGGGGAGCGATGTGCCCTGGGCCGTCAGGGATGTGTCAGCGCAGAACTGGAGAGGACATGGAAGGGGTTTGGCCAGCTGGCGCATGAAGGACTGATGCCTGTCCAAAAAGGGCCACAGCAGCTCAGGCCGAGGGGACCTGATACAAGGGGACACCAGGTGATTTGAGAGCGTGAGATACCGGCGGGGCTGTCATACTGGGGACTGGCCAGATCTGGCCCCGATCCTGTCTCGGGGATGGCAGAGACCGGCAGGAGGAGGATGAGGAAAAGCAGGGAGAGACGTCTGCCCCAGTGTGAGAGCCCTGGTGGGGGGTATACAGGCTCAGGGACAAATAATCAAGCGCAGACCTGCCGTCCCCAAGAGAGCCAAGCCCTGCCTTTGGACCCCATCTACATTTACTTTAGCCTCCACAGCACGCCCTGACGGCGATTTCCCCAACCGAACACCCAGGGCGGGCCAGAAGCGCCACGTCTCACGGGATCCAAGCCGTGGCCATGAACCATCTCAACTGGCCCAACCTGTGCCCCAAGAAACCCCTGTCAGCTTCACAGCAGGGTTCAGCTTTCTCACCCGGTGGGGTGCGAAGCAATGTTTTATTTCAGGACAGCCCTTCCCTGTGCAGGCTGGGCATTTACAGGGCAGGACCGCGGCCGCAGCAGGCGTCAGTGGTGAGGTGGGGCACAGGTGGACGTGCCTGCACGTCTGTCCCAGGAGACGGCGCTCAGCCGCACTTGCCCAGGCACTCGAGGAGCTCCATGCGGATGGCGATGCGCACGTGCCAGCCCAGCGGGATGAGGCGGATGTAGCGGGCCACGATGGGCGGCCGCAGCAGGTTCTGCACCGAGGACGAACGGTCCGAATTGCCGTAGAAAACCTGGGGAAAGAGGTGTGGGCGGGCGGTTAGGGGGCTGGAGATCTTGCCCCATGAGCTCAGGGTGCTTGCGCAGAGCAGAGGAGGAGGGTCCCTCTCCCCCACCCCCCAAAATAAAAAAACTTGAAAAATATTAGGACATAGATGATTTTTCTCACACTGACTGGGTTCTCTAACTAAGACCCTTTCCCCCCCATCGTTCTTCCACTTCTTCTGGTTAGGCAAGACTTTATCTCACTTGCCTTCCTCCAATCTAATACCTCCATCCTGCAGAGTTTATTCTAAATGCCACCATCATCAGCAGCAAAAAAATTCCTTTTGTCCTTTTGTGGCTCATCAGTGTGGCACTTGCTCTTAGCACTAGGGGGGGACAACACTCCCCTCCATGCTGCCCCTGGATGTGAGGTGAGTGCTGGGCCCCATCCACTCTGCTGCTCCCACAGGAACCCCTCTTGGGACACCTCCCTGCTGAGACCCGATGCCTTCATATCACCAAATGTGCCCCCCTCCCCTCCACCAGCGGCTAAAGCACAAAGTCCACCGACCCGGTTGTTCCCAGTCTGATCCTTGTAGTACACCCAGTTGAGGTTTTCATCGGTGCGGTACTGCACGCTGTACTTGGTCATCCACTCGTCAGCATCACAGCGCCCTTGCGTGAGGATCCCCGAGATCACCTTCACCTCCTTCAGGTCGATCTGCAGCCACTGCCCGTTGTCCTGGTACTTGGAGAGCCACGCGCACCTGGAGGGGACACCACCAGCCCCGCTACGTCCTTCATGGCTGCGCTCCCATCCTGCCCCTCCTGCCCCGGTGCTGCTGGGGAGCCTTAGCCCCACACACGTGCGTGCCCACCATACCCCTTGGGGAAGGTATTTTCGGACTCACCCGAAGCCTTGGCCGTTGAGGCGGGCCTTGTTGGCTGTCCAGGAGGAGTACCAGCCCGTGTACTGCTCGGGGTTGGAGCAGCTTATCTGGTCGGGGGTGACGGCGCCAGACTCGAAGCCCAGGGGCTTGTGGTAGGGGCACTCTGCAGAACAAGGGGAACAACATGCCACCATAAGGCCACAAGTGTGGCCTTTGTTTCCTGGTTGCGTTTGCACGCTTGTTGTCAATACCCTCTGTGGTTTCGCTGCTCCCTGTCCTCCCTGGCCGGGATGCTGGGGGTGCTCCTAAACCCAGACCACAACCCCTGAAGTATTTGCTGCCCAGGGGCCACGGGGTCTTCCTTTCTAGCTCTTCTCCTGTATGAATTTCTGACTCTCCTCTCTCTCTCAAACTTCCTAAACCTGTGCTGCCTGCAGCACTTCGGGGGGAAGGTATTATTCAGATGTTGCAGTCCGAATCTCCTTCTTACAAGCACCTGGAAGCAGATCCAGATTGGATCCATCAACCTGGATCCAGCCTTTGGGCCTCTGCATGGTCCTTGAGAAATGCCTGGCATGGCTTTTCTTGCTGGGCTTTATCTCCTTCTTCTTCTCCATTCACTGCCTTGATTTATGCCTATGCCTGTGTGGAAAAATTGCTGAGCCTGCTCTGATCATCCCTCCACAAACACCCTCAGATCTTCAGCATTTTCTACTATGGGGACTATCTTGTACCTGGAGATGGTCTTGTCTTGTAGAACACCTGCAGGTACTCTGATGCCAGTAAGGTGTAATGCTTGGCCTGCCAAAGACTCAGGGATCTCCATCTGAGTTTTTGCCTTCAGATCTTCAGGCTACCAAACCTGACCCCACAGTTGTCTTCTACAATAGTGACACGTTCAGCAAGACTCCCACTGCCTGCAAAACCACTAGGGGCAGAAATAGTCAATCATCATTAAAACTTTCTGTGGAGGGTCACGACACAGTCCTCTGGAAGGCAAGCCTTTGGTGATGCTTCCGTGGAGAGTGCCTGCCTGCTACCTGGACCTAGTTGGGTTTTTTTCTGTTATGATCACTTTTTTATGCAAGCAGGTTAACACTATGTATCTAGACACACATAAAGAATGTGCTCCAAAGTGTCAAATGGGAATTGCCTGGGCAAACATCTACATCATGGGCTGCTTTTTTCTAATTTTGTAGCCTGTGGACCATGTGTGGCCCTCTATGGGTGACTCTGTCACATTTTCCGGTTTAGTGCAGTTCATTCCATGGGTTTCGTCAATAAAGGAGAAAGCAAAGCTCTGTGTAGCTTCACACGTGGGTAGGACATTTCCTCCCCTTAGCCATGCCTGACTGACCAGTGTGATGCCTTGTGTTAAAAATGACCAACACGTGGGGGGCATCAGCGGGCACCCAGCGCCTGGCATGACCAAGGCCTCCCCGCTGCAACGCCCCAGCACTGCAGCGGCACAGTCGATGTCTCATTAGCAAGCTCCGGTAGATCGATATCATGTGCATCAATATCTCATTAACATATCTTGCTCAGTTGGTATCTCATTAACATGTTTTTCCCCATGAAAACACATAGCCACCATCCCACCTTCCTCCAGGCATGGAAACATCTCGTTTTTCCATCACATTAAAAACCCTTCCTCCCGTTCCCACCCCCTCCCCTTGTGCAAGAGGGCGGCCAGGCTGGGGTGGCCGCGCGTGTTTACTACTTGGCCGGCTTATCTCGAACAACACGGAACTTTACTTTTAGCAACACTAATCCGCAGACCACACGAGCGTAATGCAATTAGCAGGTCACCTTCTGGCTCGTCCGGCTGCGCCACACGCAGGGACCCACAAAACAGATGCCTGGTGCCCGCCTGGCCAAACTGGCTAAACTATTTAATGCCATTACCGCCAACCTGGAGAACCTCATGCAGCGGTTGTGAGGCCGGCTGGGGTAGGAGAATGCAAAGCCCCCCTGCCTGGGGAGAGAGACATCTGGGAGATATGGTGATCAAGGAAGATGCCTTCATTACTCAGCTGCATAGTGCTATTGTGTGAGCACACCCCTCATGCCTAGCCTGCCCCAGAAAACTCAAGCTGCTCCTCTCACACACATGTCCCTCAGCCATGGGCAGATCAACCAAACCTGCAGTGTCCCCTTCCCTTCCCTTCCCTTCCCTTCCCTTCCCTTCCCTTCCCTTCCCTTCCCTT
>VZSF01003231.1:102770-162985 GCA_013398295.1 Chionis minor | reverse complement strand
CTTCCCTTCCCTTCCCTTCCCTTCCCTTCCCTTCCCTGTTTCAAGGGGCAACAGTTTTAAACAGAATGAGGGTAGGTTCAGATAGGACATAAGGAAGAAATCTTTCACGGTGAAGATGGTGAGCCACTGGAGCAGGGTATGTGGGGAAGCTGTGGATGCCTCATCATTGAAATTGTTCAAGGTCAGGTTGGATGGGGCTTTGAGTAACCCGGTCTAGTGAAACATGTCCTTGCCCATGGGAGGGAAGTTGGACCAGATGGTCTTCAAAGGTCCCTTCTAACCCAAACTATTCTGCGATTCTGTGATTCCTTAGTGCAAGTGACAGCAGGGTGGTACCAGACTGTAGCAAGGCTTTGGATAGAGAATTGTACACTGTTAAGATTAAGCAGCAACAAAAAAAAATGCAGTAGGACCAGGCTGACATGTCAGGCATAGGTGTCAGTAGGGAGCCACCATGAGAAGGACTTCTTAAGGGTCTGGTTGGGGATCTCTGCTGGGCCAGCACTGCCATAAGGCTCTGTGGTACATGTGAGCGTGCCAATGCTGCTCCTTGCCCATGACACCAGGGCTGCAGGAAACAGGGGGATACTGCTGGGTGACCAGGAGTAATCTCCAGGTCGCCAGTAATCTCCATTAGTCCAAAATACGCTTTACTGCAGCTCCATGCAAAGGGATACAGTTACAGGCAGAGAATGTGCAGGTTCAGGGAGGCACCTTCCAAATGGAGAGACGCTCAGACAAGGCTACAAGGACTGCAGGGACCAGCCCATCACATGTGGGCTTCATGATGATGCTGTGATGAAAACAGGGTTGTGGTGGCCAGCCCTTTGAAAGAGAGCGGTGAGCTCGGGAAGGGCCATGCCAGCTCAGACTTGTGTTTGAGGTAGTCCATACAGGTTTCTTTCATAAGAGAGTGGAGAAAACTCTCAGAACAAGGGAGTTTCTGGAGTGCCTATAAGTGATTCTTCTGCATCACAAGGGTTGTGTCCAGCAAATGCCCTCTTCCTCTTCATACCTGCCCTAGAAGGCAGCCCTATGGAGATACGAGTTGCAGAAACTGGAAGGACAGAGCCTGAGAAGCCATGACCCTCTACTGGGGACGTTTGGGACCCTTCTGCCTTGCGGCCGAGGCACCACCCGTGCACGGCAGATGAATCCTTTCCTTGTGGTTTCTCTGGGCAGGGAAGAATCCTGCAGGCAATGCTTAAGCTGGGCGACCCCCAGGTGGACAGGGCCTCCATGGGAGCACGGTGCTCGGAGGGAGAGCTCAGGGGAAGCAGATAGCCTGGCAAGGATGACTGGAAAGCCTCTGCGCTTGTCAGCTGCCTCATGCCGCGGGAAGGAAACCTTCAGGGCCGACACCAGTGTGGGATAGAAATGCCTGGGGTTTTTCCCCTCTCATTTCTGTTTGCGTATGCCTGCAAGCTCTGCCAATGGTGTCATATCTTCTTGCCAATACACATTTTTATTTGCTTTCTAGCCCGTCCTGGCTTCCACTCAGAGCTCTTCCAGGGTAACTCATTTAACCTCCTCCTCCTCCTTCAGGGCAGCCATGCCAAATGCTGAGCACTGGGGTGACCGTTTCCCCCGTGTATCTCCCCCAGGGAACCCGGGGCAGCAAAAGACACCTCAAGTTGTTGCACAACCTCTCGCAGGAGCTGGGAAGAGGTGCTTGCCAGTGGCCATGAGGCAGGTACCACTTTCGGCACCCAGCCCCAGAAGGGATGAACATCTCTGAACGTGGGCAAGACAGAGGCCTGAACAAGACTGCAGCTTCTGTGGGACACGTGAGCTAAGCCTGAGGATCAGCTGGGCACTGATAAAGCCCTGCTGGGGTAACATATCACGGAAAATGTGGCATTTGCAGAGAATAACAAGCGAAAGGCTTGATCAGAAACCTATAAAACATGATCTGTGAGGAATGGCTGAAGTTGTTGGGCAGAGGCAGCCTGGAGAAAATTCAAAGGAAACACAACTTTGGTCTTTTACCTTTTAAACATATGCTGCAAGGGAAGAATAAATTGTTTTCCTTGACCTCTGGGGAGATGAGGGGATGTCACAAACTAAACTGCAGCAAGGGAAAATCAGCCTAGATGGTGCAAAAGGTTTCCTACAGCAAATCCTACACACAGCGGTAGCTGCCCCAAGCAGTTTCGGGGAGCACCAGCTCCAGGGGCTGTAGGGACAGGGCAGGCAAGCATCCACCGGCATCGGCCAGCCTGGGCCATGCTGGGTGACGTTCCCCGCTGCTGCTGTCCCTCTGTCCGATGGTGCAGGGTCACCCCGCACCTCCCACCAGCGCAGCTCCCACAGCCCCACCGGCAACGGGGTTTGGAGCAAGTACCACCACCGTCACGTGCCACCTCTGCAATGCAGGGTGCAACGGGGGAAGCTGCTGAAGATCACCAGACAAACACGGCTAAAAGCACACTGGCCCATTACCTGGCATGCACTCTAAGCTGTTAGTCCCGCTGGACCACACGGAGTTAGGGCCTCCTTGGCAATTGCATTTGCAAGCCTTGCTGTGCCACAGCTCCAGTCTCTCATCCTAAAGCGAAGGTAAAAAGCCAATAATAAATCAACATCATCACTGACAATAGTGACACGAGGCTAAACCTGAGTCCTGAAGCTTAGACAGACACTCACACCTGCCCGGGCTGCTGCACCTTCTCTGAGCCCCTTTCTTCATGCCAGCTGGGCACACAATGTGGGATGGCTCCCCCTTGGATTCAGAGGTCAAAGCACACGCCTGGGCTTGGAGTCCCAGGTACCTCCCCTCCTTCTGCCCCGAGGTAGCAGAGTCGGGCACTGTCGAGCCCCCAGCATTTACCCGGCAGCGAAACCAGCCAGAGAGACTTACCTCTCCTGGGGAGAGGGCCAGGGCAGCTGGGGCAGCAGGCATGGAGGGAAGAAAAGAGAGAGAGATCAGAAATGAAAATGCTGCAAGTAAACCTCAGGAAATGCAATGAACTTTTACTCCTGAGCTGGGGACAAATAAATTGAGGAAGGTTTGACAAATCTGCTGTGATTCCCCAAGCTGATTGCCGGGAGAAAGCAAGAGGGCGTGGGCAGGAACAGGGTACTGCGTATGCCTGTGCCCGTGACACTCACCCACCGTGTTTTCAATGCCTTTGGTGTCCCTTCTTTTTGATCAGATATGCCTGAAACTTCCTGAGGAGAAACTCACATCGGCCCCCTTGGCATCTGCTTTTCAGCTAATTTCACCCCTACCCCTTATTGCCGACAGTTTCCCTTTCCTGTTTTGCCCTTAAAACATGTGAGCTGATGAACGCCAAGGGTGGAATCCCAGCCTGGCACTACTGCAAATCCTAAGTGCCTTCCAAGGAGATGGGAGACCCTGGCAGGTGCCTGGCCTGAGATCACTCCCTCTGGACAGGATGGAGAAAAACAGAATGCAAATAGGTCTTCCCAATTCATCTTACATACGAGACTCCCTTTTTTTTTTTTTCTTTCTTAGAGAAAAAGTTGTTGTGGCTGTAGAGGAAGAGCCACTCTTTTTGTAACACCTGACCTGTTTTACCTCCTGCCTATCACTGAGCAATGGCTTTTTTAGGAGCCCTTTCCTTGCTGAAAGGGCTCTCCTGCTTCCCAGGGAAGCACAAAGCAGACTATGTTAATAGCATTTGGACTGACAGAAAAGTGCCCAGACAACTATGAAAATAAAATAATTTAAAAAAAAACAGTCCTGTGACTGCTGATAACTCATCAACACAAGACAAATGTCAAACATTGTATTTTCAGTGCCAGTAGGGACTCTGCAAGCCACTAAGGACCAAGCTATTGAGCACATAAAAACTTGCACAGAATCACAGGATGTTAGGGGTTGGAAGGGACCTCTGAAAATCATCTAGTCCAACCCCCTGCCAGAGCAGGTCCACCTACAGCAGGTTGCACAGGATGGCGTCCAGGTGGGTTTGGAATGTCTCCAGAGTCGGAGACTCCACCACCTCTCTGGGCAGCCTGTGCCAGTGCTCTGCCACCCTCAAAGGAAAGAAGTTCCTCCTCATGTTCAGATGGAACTTCCTATATTCAAGTTTGTGCCCGTTTCCTCTTGTTCTAATGCAGGAGCCATGAGAAACCCACCATCTCCAAACACAAGGTTTGTAAATAGGAAAAGAGAATCTTTTCACCAAATGAATCAGACTCTAAATTATTCACTGAAATTTAGTTATGATTTATTCATTCATACACTGTCACTTTGCTGAGCCTAGGAAGCTCCAGCTAATGCTGGGAATTTACATCCAACATTTCTATAGCAAGTTTCATCTCAAAAGACTCACAAACACTGTGCAATTATAATCAGCTGAAATATAAACGATATACAAAGCTCTGTTTATTATTTAAATGCAACTGCTCCTTGGGCGTGACACTGAGTCTGAATGTATCAAGACTCTGATAGAAAGATCCCAGCAAAGAACAAAATTATAAAGAAATTTAAAAAAATCTTTTCTTTAATGGACAAATGGTGTTCTTTGCTTCAGTGTCCCAGGGCAGCATTTCTGGTATCAGGAACTTACCGCATTAACCCAAGGCACTGGCCCTGGCAGAAGAAGTAAATGTCAGTCTACAATATAAAAATGTGGCTTTTAGTCATGCCCTGGAGGGAGGCAGGGAGGTACCCAGACCCCATCAAGCTCAGCAGGAAAACGTGGGTGCACATCTCCAGATATGGCTTCTTGGAAAGCATAGGCTGGGGGCCATGCACAGCTCCGCGCTCCACCTTTCCCTGCACAAATGTTACCCAGCCAAGTCCTGTGACTTCTTGTGCAACAAGAAAATGGAGGTGGAGGTGCAAGCCCAGGACCACGCAGTGCATCGCCCCCTCTGTGCTGTGCCACACGGCATGAGGGTGGTTTAAGTTAATGCTGCCAGTAATACCAATGCAGCATGTCTCCTGCCTGCCTGATGCTCCATTTGATGCCGATGCTGGAGCGGCACTGGCACCGGGGACGTGGGAGCTGGGCCAGTGGGAGCCTCTCCTGCCCCTCCAGTCATTGCCACGGCAGCCTTTCCCAGCAGGACAGGTGCCCTGCCCTGGGAGCGCCGGCTGCAAGGACTAGCTTCCTTATGCTGGGATTTGGGAGCCTGGCTCCCCAGCCAGCATTGCCCACCATGTGTCCCCCCTGCCCAGGTCTGAGCTCACGGGGCTGCAGCCTCGGCTCCTCCAGTCTGCAGGCATTCAGGTTTCATTTGGAGATAAGCGCTCGCTATGTGTTTCTTAACCTCTTTATTTTCACCTTTGGAAGACTGATTTTTGTGGAGAACCTTTTGTGGGACATTTGAATGTTTTCCTCCCAGCGGTTAAATGCACTTTTGCCTGGCAATGACCTGACAAGTCATCGGAGCCACCCAGAAGTGAAAGCAAAGGTGCCCGCACCTCTCTGCATAAATATTGCCTTGGCTCCCCTGCAGCACCCAAGGTGCTCCAGGGATACTTTAGGGGCCACAGAGAAAAACTGGTAAGCAAACTAGCAAATTAATATACTTTGCATAGGAATAAAATATTTCTTTTCTCTTCCAGTGCATGCTAGCAGCCCAGTTCCATGTGTGGCAGGTACATTTGCCCAGCATGAGGAAGACTCTATTGTGGTGAAGCCTGCTCTCGTGCATCGCCTGCCTGCAGTGGGGAAAGGGGATGTGAACTACCAGGCTGATGTAGGGGTATCGCTTTGGGTCCATGCGGAGACCTTCAGCTCAACTCTCCAGTCCCTGCCCTGGATATTTGAGAGCCACGATCAAAATTTGGCACTTGGCTGAGAGGTGCACCTGGAAACCCAACGGCTGTGCATGAACCAACAGGAAAAAAAAAAGGAAGAGTTTTCAGGTGGGTGCATGTACTCAACACCTAGTCAACCTCCAGGAATAAGCCCTCCTACCCTGCCCACCCTGGTCTTGCTTGGCCGGTTGCACCCGGCCATTGATGTCTGCTCCTGAGCTGAAAGAGTGGCTTTTAGGGTTTTTCGGCTTGTCGGCCAGGAGACATCCCTGCAAATCAAGCAAAGGGGCAAATTTCAAGCACAAAAGCCCGTATCTCAATGCAACGTGCTATTGGGTCAGCCCTGCGACACACAGAGGTGCAAAGGCAGGGCCAGGGCAGGGGCGCCGGCGTGCCGCCCCTCTGGCAGTCCCTGGTGAGTTGGGGACCTTCCCCCCGCTCACCCCATGGTTTGCTGGTTTAAATGTCTTAAATAGGAGGTCAGCTTTGCCTTTTCGAGCTAAAAGAGGTGAAACGCTAAGGGCTCGCTCCTGCGAGTAGCTCGGCTCTCCGACTGCTGGCAGCCGCAGCCTCCGGCACAGGGGAGCAGCAGGCTCGGCTTGGGGTAAGTGTGGAAGCGGATGGGCAGTGCGGCCTGAAAAACCCTTGGAATGGGGAGAGGAAAGGAGAGGAAAAGATGCCCTTGCCTGCAGTTGGCCAGAAAAAGTAGTAATTGATATATTGGTGTGTTTACAGCTGTGACGGGCCCTGTCCTACAAAGGAAATGAAGAGTAAAGCTGTCTGCCAATAGTCCAAAAAATGTGATGGGCAGCATGCTTTTATAGTGAGTGTGTTTGCCTTCAAGGAAGGTTACAAAGATAATTGGTAATTGTAGGTCAGACAGAACGAATTGCTGCAATTCGTGGGAGAGTCATAAGTCCTGCACAGCCGCCGGGGGCTGTTGTTTTAAAAGTACACAACTGGAAAAAAAAAACCCCAACCCAACATTAAAAAGGAAAGACACCTATTTACGGCCCCTGCAGTGCCCCAGGACATTAAGGAAACCATCAGTTCAGTGAAAAAAATTATTAACTGTGTGTGTTTGTGAGAGGCAGGGAGATATGGAGATTCCTGTCCCTCCATCCCGCCCTGCAGCATGGTGCGTCTGATGCACCACCATGCACAAATGCCACCCCGTAGCACAGGATTTGGGGACCAGGGCCTGGGCAAGCATCAGGGGATGATTTTGTGCCAGAGCACCCACCCTGGCAGGGTTGGGCCACAGCCCGGACACCGGGACGGCCCCGCTTGGCACCCACTGCTGGGCAGGATGGAAGGGAGAGGAACACCAGGGACTGGCCCAGGTTTGGGGCACAAGGAAAAGCACTGGCAGAAGCAGTGCGGGGATGCTGGGATGGGGAGGACACGGGTTTCCTGAGGTGGAGGTGGGATAAAGCAGCAGCCACAACTTGGGAATAGCTGGGGAAAGGAAGTGGCAACTGGTAGCAAGGAGGCTTAGTTGCTGGCGTTTTAATGACAGGAGCAGGTAACTGCATGTCTCTGAAAATTTGAGGTCATTAAGGAAGTGGTTAAACAAGAGAAAGGGAGCAGGAAGGTAAGCGTGGGCAGAAGTAAATGCCAAAGGCTGAGCACATGTTGATAAGGTCATCTCTGAGAAATTGTTTTGAATATCCTGACCTTACAGCCATGACAGCAAGCCATCTTTTTTTTTAGAGTGGCTAGAATTAATGACAGATGTATAAGCATGAGAAAGCACATTATAAATAAAACAGAAATAAAATATAGCACAGAATAAATGTCAATCACTCAATTTACTGGGTTACGTTCACATAAACGTGATCATTGCAGGCAAAGTATGTGGAAAATGTTAATGACTCTGTTTATTGACTTTACGATTTAGGCGGCCCAGAAGCTTCAGCTGGAAAATAGTTAATTTTGCCTCTCATCTCTGCAAGCAACATCTCAGTTTAACAAAGATCAGAGAGATGAACAAAATTATCTTCTCTCTGCTTCTCCCAGTGGAGAGCACGAGCTCCCTCCATGATGCAGTGCTTTCCTGGCGTGGTGGCTCCTGCTGCATAGCCCGTCACCCGCTTCCTTTCTGCACGTGTGGGCCACGGGGTAGGGGAAAGGAAAACAGCTTAGAAACCAGAAAAATGTGACTGGAGTGCCAAAAAAGCTGATGCAGAAATGAGAGAGGTGACTGGAATGAATGGCACTGGTTTTATCACGTTTTCTGAAAGTCACACCATTGCAAGTCCCTGTTTTCCTTGAGCGCCACACTAGGGAGCAGCAGGAAGCAGAGTTAGGTGGGGCGGTCTGTAAGCAACACAGAGGGTCGAGACACTGAAAATAGCATTGCGGTACCTCTCTGCCCATTGGGTGCTAGTTTGTGGGTTGCTGTATTATTAAACTAGGCTATTTTTACATCCCCGCCCTGGAAATCGTGCCAGGCGCGCGAGGTGATTCACATCAGGCTGCACCAGCCTCGGTAGCAAGATGAATTTGGGGAAGCTGCCACATCCCAAGCCGCTGTCGCACGTGGAATTTTTCCCCATCTCTCCCTGCCCTTGCGGTAGTGGCCATGGCCCCAGAGACCCTCGCTGCAGAGCCGTGGCTGGTCCCCAGGTCCCCTCACCAGGCATAGCTCCCTCACCCAGGCGCTTCATGGTTGCTTTGGTTGTTTTTTCCCCCAGGGCTTTTTCCATGGCCAGGTCCAGCAGGCTCCACAGGGACGTATCGTGCAAACAGTGCCTTTATTTCTAAAAGGTGCAGTCCTTGGGAGCTACGCTGGCGGGCAGAGACCCCCAGGGCATACACTGGTCTGTGTCCATCCAAAGATTCTGGGAGCCAGGCTGGGCTAGTGAAAGCAGGGTGTTCATCCGGGGGCTCTCACCACCTAAAGCCACACTGAGCCTGTTTGCCCTGTAGATGATGTTCTGGCCCTGTAGATGATGTTCTGGCCCTGGCAGCCCCCAGGAGGGCACCACTGCCCCGGCACACATCTCTGCTGGTCTCTGACAGGCAGGGTCAGAGCCAGACAGGGAGGGCGCGAGGACCAGCACCAGCATCAGCCTGCAAATGGGAGAAGGGCTCTTACTTCATGTTAAGCTCCTCTCCCCGTGCTTTAACACGGCTGCCGTTTTCCTCATTCCTTTTGTGGGGATTTCTCATGGGTTTATTATTTTCATTTCCATATCTTTTTTGATTTTTTTGAATTATTTTTATTTCGTTTCCATTTTCGTTCATTTGCATTGTGTCTTTAATATTTGCTGTTATTTATCTGAAAGTGATAAAAACCATATTTAGGTAATGACAATTATACCTATTTAATTCATATTCATTTCTCTTTTATGCCTGCTGCCTCCATAATGTTTCTAAAAAATTTTTTATGTTGTGAAAATATTTGAAAAAAACCCAGAAGTAATTTTTTAAAAATCAACCTTTTCCCCTTTTCTTCTTAAGAGATGTATAATTATCTTTTTTCCTAAAGTGTTCCTTTGAAAATTTTTGGCAATTTGTGATCTTATTGGCATGCTTGTTCTTTCAGGCTTAGAGCTATGCAGAACATTGCCTGCATAGTAATTTCACTAGATGTATCGATTATGACAAAGGGCGGCACTAAAGATGTTATTTACTGTGATCCAAAGGCGGGTTTGAGCCTTTGATTTTGGTTTTTTGGTGGTGGTTTTTTTTATTTTTCAAAGCTGCAAAAAACAGAGAGGGAAAAAGAGAAATCCACTCTTTTAAACTGCTGAGATGTGCTTATTCCCCGATGCGTGGTGAGCACGGACGGAGTCACGCGGCGCAGGCATGTCACATTCAATGCGCTAAAAGCATATCCATGTCAATCCAGGGCTTGGGGTGCTCCCCCTCACCATGTGGAGGGGACCCAGCAGCTGCTGCGTCCGTCATCGCCGGAGCCTGCCTGCTGCACCATATGCTGCCGCTGCCACTGCCGCTGCTGCGGCGGTGGTGTCCCCAGCAAACATGAGCCCAGCCAAGGCGCGGGGGCTGGGGGAGCTCCTCTAAGCCACTTGCTCTGCTGGAGAAAATAAGCTAAGGAGCTTATCACGGCATCAGCCCACCTGGCTCGGAGGACTGACCTAGTGGCACCTTCTCCGTGGTGAGAGAGGCGGGAGCGTGAGGGGGACCTGGGCAGAGGGTCGCTGCTCACTCTTTATCCAGAAGAAGACACTTGGACCATGAAGCAGGGAAAAACAGCAGAAAACCGGTAAATTAGGAAAATAGATTAAATACTGAAGGAGTGATGCCTGGAAAGTGATCCCGCAAGTAATTTTTCACTGCAGGCTCTCCAAAAATATCCTGATGTGTGGGTGTCTATTAAAAGCAAGCTGTGTCTGGGATTCAGAGCAAGGTATGAACTCATTCCAAGGACTAATTGCAGTTATGCCACCCATTGGGAAAAAAATGCTGGGTAAAACCAGCCTTCCATGAAGCTCGGGCGCCACTAACCTTCTCACGGGAAACAAAGGAGAGTGAAGAGATAAGGTATGAGAACACACAAATGTTTTCTGGAAGATTAAAAGGAAGACCAATTAATTAGACAAAGCAGGGTACAGCCAAGCACAACAGGATGAACTGAAGGCATGGCTAGTTGAGGAACACTTTCCTATCCATGAAATTTGGTAGACCAAAATATTCAATGGAAACGGAGAAGGATAGAAAAAACTAGACAAAGCAAAACACCAATGATTCAACATCCATGGGGGAAAAGCTGGGCTGTTTGATAAATCTGTCCCACACTGACAGATCATATTCTATTCACATGTTAATGTTGGAAGATACTGCCCAGCAATTAGCAAGAGCAACCTCAGCCTTGTTTAAGATATCAGCAGCTTTGTCATCGGGTTTGATGAAGCCAGAAGCTCAAACACAACCCTGAAAATTATCTCCTCATTCCACAGCTGGGTTAATTAAAATAGAAGGAGACCATGACCCTGAATTCTCTGGCTTCTTCTAGCTCCTGCCTACCTGCTATCATTGCTACTTTTCTGGAAAGAAAGCCTCAAAATGGATAAATCCTTTTCCCACTTTCTTGACTTATGATTGCTTCTTGTTCTTAAAGTGCCTGGAAATCTTTTCCAGGCCAAAATACCTGAAAGAGCCTTTAAAAAAGGCAGATCTCCATCAGCAATGTCTTGCTGCTAGAGAAAATGAACAGTTTTTGATTAATCAAGAGTTTTGATTAATGAAGGACCAGTCTTTCATGTTATACTGTACCTCATTTTTCAAATCAGCATTATTATTTACTCACTGGCTCAGCTGCACTACAATTTTCTTTGCAAATTCATATTTTGACAAATTACATGGCAATTTTTTTACACTGCAATTACTTTGTGAAACAGAGTTTTACTGCTGAATATTCATAGAGCTATAAGAACGCTGCTCACTCATGTACATAAATTACACATCTCCTCCACAGTTCTGCCTTTCCCCAAATTATTATGCTTCCATGAGAACGTAGAGAAGAGCTTGCTCTGTACCCCACAGCCCCTGGCAGAAGAAAGAAGCGTGGATAAAACAAGAAATACAAAGAGGGAGATCTGAAAGTGCCTCTCAGGAGGCAAAGTGCATACCTTTGTACCAGAAAAGAAGAGACAGCAGGACGCTTCCCATCTTGAACCGCATCTTTTCCTTCCACTTTCGGGAATAGCTCCTTAGCGTGCTGCTCAGCTTGCTGGGAAGGCATGAGATTAGCTTAAGCATTGCCTAAGCACCTTACTTTCCTCCATGCTCATGACTTTATCAAGCACCATCAAGCCAACCACACAATTATTACTGTCAAGCTCCGTCCTAGAGCAGGTGTCATGCATAACAGTTTTTAAAAGGTAAAAAGTACTGAGGCGCTGACACTCTGAGTGCGAATCTGACTGTGTATGCAGACATACGTCCAAATAAACAAGGACATGCCTACTCAGAAACCATATATATCCCCTATACAAATGCAGACGATGTCTAATGCTCATAAAATATACATGTAGTACATATTGTCTGTTGTATGTAGTATGTATTCATTATCTTCCACCCCAATTATTCACCTCTACACTGTCAATGCCTTTCCTAATAATAACTGCGTGTAGAAATCTGCCCTGGTCTTACTGCTCTTTCAGTCACCTAATTGCAAGGGGCTGAAAACTGCAATTAGCAGATCAAACAGAAATAGCACATTTCAGTTGTTTACTTGCTGAGCTGTAAAAATCTCAAACCAAAAAAGTAAACCTCCCTTTGCTAACAGTTCTACCTATAGTATCCTCTCAACCAGTCTACATCAAAGAGAATTATATGTTTGATTTTAAAATGACTGAAAGGTTCAAGGCAACAGACTGCTAGTGATTCCAGTGGATCTTGCACCCGTTCCTCCAATCTCTGTTAATTATGTGCAATTAGCAGTGAATTTTTAATGGAGGTTTTTGAAAGCAATTGCTTCAGAAGCAGCTTGCTTTGTCTCAAAAGATCTTGGATTGTATGCACAGGGAATAGATTAAAGCACTGCATAGATCACGTGGGCTGCTGTGGAATTTAAGCTAGACCTGTCTCCAGTCTTCTGGTCTACATCCATTCAAAAATTGCTGCGCAAACAAGGATGATGACCTTTTGGAAACCTTTGGAAAGTCCACTGGGGCAGGATTCATCTCACCCACCTTTGGATACCAACAAATTTAGGATGCATTGTAAATGGGATGTCAGGTATGGCATCTCCCTGCAGTCGCACCTCCGGCACTGATGCGTCCTGGCCTTGCCAGGGCATGTGACGTGGATGGGACGAGTCTCCTGCCAAGGGGGCTCGCTGCTATGCTCAGCCTTAAGCAGTTTAAGCTCCTCAGCCCAACATTTTCTCCACTTTAATTTACCCTAAGGGAGAGGGGCTGGTTATCGCAGGCAGACCCCTGCATGGATACGGCCATCCTGCTTCATGAACCTCACCCCAAATGCCGGGGAGTATCAATGCATGGCAGGGCAAGTAAGCAGGGGGTCATTTTCCTAAAGGCAGGAGGCTGCTCCCGGTTTTTTGTCAGAAGCCTCACACTCGTATGCAGCACGCCTCTCAGAGCAGTGAGACACACCAGAGGGTCCAGCCAGGGGGTGAACAAGCATGAGCCTCACTGAGGGTACCCGGGGTGCTCCTGGGTATCCGCCAGAGTGTGGCATCTCGATCCAGGCTCTACACAGCATCCAAGCAAGGCTCTTTCTCTTCCTCTCTTTGCTGTCTGGTCTAAAATGGGCTGCCACAGAGGGATTTCAAGAGTTGCTGAAGACACTAAGATAGCTATTCCCTCTCTGCATTGATGGGCCCTTGGAATCTAAACCCCACGGGCTTGAAAATCCCAGCTTAAAAATCCCTAAATACCTTCATCCACATATCTCTTGGAAAAGCAGACCAGAGCTTCAGCCTCTCGCCTTATGGTCTCACAAGCACAGGTCACCAGAAGGCAGAGCTACCCACCCAGAGAGAAATCACCTACCACATTTTCAAAAAGCAAAACCAAATTCTCCTCCATCACCCTGAGCAGTTTAAAATCAGGTCAGTTTATGGTCAACTTCACCCTTCAAATAGGTCTTGATTTCATGTAAGGAATACAATAGCTCAGGGATCACGTTCAGAAATAGCACAACTATTATCAAAGAACATTTCATCCAAAGGGACCCTCACGACTGGTGGGTGCCCAGTTATAAAATTCCCTCCCCACAGGAAAAAGAGCAGCCTTTGCTTAAAAATATGTCTGTAGCATTCAAAAACCAAAAATGGCTCACAGGAAGAGTAGAAGAGCCTTAAAATTAAAGTCTCTGTCTAAATGCTATGCAGTTCAGACCCTCTGTTTCTAATGTAGTTGATGGTCCTTCATTTTAATAACCGTAAACAGCAAAACTGTGCTGCCACTGCAGACAGCATTGCTAAATGAATCACGTAGTTAATTCCTAGCAGGCATACAAATACTTTCATGTACAGAAGACAGAAAACATTTTAAAGCCAGTACACAGTACAGCACCAGAAAGAGCTACATTTGGCCTTTATTAAACAAACAAACAAACAAAATTAAAAAAGGATAAAAATTAGCCTGACATTGATTATGGAACAAAACTGTGCCTGGTACAAACAGTCCAAAGCAGGACAATATGATGACATCCACACTGCTACGTAGAACAGGGGCAGAAACTGGTTGGGCAGGTTCACTCTTTTGTCCATGCACCTTCTCCAGGTCCAGCTTGTGTCCCACTGGCTGTAAGACACTGGTGTATGTTTTTATGGCCCTCAGATATTTTGGTGTGTTTTCTTCCCCCAGATAGTAGGGCATAACACAAATGCCACCCTGCACTATTGGGATGCTTTTACTGCATGAAGCTGAGAGCACGGTTTATGTTTCCAGGGGTGTGACATGAAGATGATGATGGGGTACATAAAGGCATGAAGCCCCTGGGATGGCAGGAAGGGGATCCAAGCTGAGTGGAGGCTGTTCAACACCCTGCCCGGAGATGCTCGCTGGTACGTGTCCTTCCTAGCTGGGTTAGCTGGCCTCAATGACAATTTTACCAGGAGTTAATTAAACAGCGTGGATAGCCAGAGGCCAGTGCCTTGGCCTTGCTTTATTAACAGATACCATAGCTGGCCACCATTTGAGGAGCCCCATGCCAGCATCTTATGCAGACTTAATGCATTCTGCCCGTAGCTTTCTCCTTACGAGAAAGGAATTTGCTTCTGAGCGTGGCAGAGCTGTGCATCCAGGAGCTCTCAAAACACACACGGGCAGGGAGCCCTCCCCGGTGCTTGACTGATCAGCAGCGTGCATGAGCGCGTGCCCTCGGAGGGGAAGCAGGAGGAAAAAGCGCTCATGTGCGAGAGAGAAGCGCAATTCCACATAGCGATTTCGTGTTTCTCCCAAAGAGTGCCAGACAGCTTAGAGCGGTGCGCACGGACTTACGCGTCGGGGAGCTGAACACACACGACGGGCAATGTCTCAGCACGAATGTGTGACTGGCGCGCTTTGACTTTAGCACAGTTAGGGAACGTACGCATTTATACATGTACGTGTGAACCACAAGCATATCTCAGAAGTAGGATACAGACGCGTTGAGAGACCAAGACTACCAATGCTATAAGAGCTTGAGTCAAACCGTCGGGAGCTGGATCCCCTTGAAATGGATGGACCTGTGATGGTCTACACACACTGAAGATCTGTCTCTTGAAATAAAATATTCTTTCAAGGAGTTTGAACTGTTAGCTTAAGACCTCTTCTGAAAAGGAGCCTTTTTCCTCAATGCAACAAAACACAATGCAGCCAGTTGCCTGGTGCTGGCCACCAGGATCAGGCCCACTCCCTGTAATGCATGCCCCTGGGGGAGCTGTGGCTGTCACTGGCAAGGCAGGCACCGTGGGATCACTATCGCAATTAGATGGGAAGTACCTACACAGAAGGCTTGCATGCACTACATTAGGAGAAGTCTGGCTACAGCTGACTCAGCTTTGAGCCTGCATCCTTGAAGGAGGCCGGCTGTGGTCCCTCTCTTACCTGAGAAGAGGGACACAACACTTTGGCTTCACCTCCCATGGGCTGTGCACATGCCGGTAACCAGGCAAAGCAGAGGAAAGCCAGACCTGTGTATGCCTGCGCTTTTAGGCTGCAGCATACAGAGGCCCTCAGTGACATTACAGTGCTTAATGCTATGACCTCATCCTGCTAGGTCTCCCTATGTGAGCTATGGGTGCTTCCTACCCTAAAGAGCTTTTACAACATAGCCCAGGTATCCCTGCACTGCACCACAATCTCTAACTGCAGCCTGCCCATACCCCACAGTGTTTCTTTAGTAAGAGTAAGTCTTGACAAATGTTATAGTTTTCTTAAGATGACGATGATTAAGGTAAGTTTCTTAATAAGATCCTGATTAAAGTAAGTTAAGCCAATTTTTCTTTCATCTTTAAGATAGGCAAATCACACCCTCCTGCTCCAATCCTGCAAAGAGACACAAGAGCAAACTCCAGCCCAGCGGAGCTAAGGGACTCTCCTCTTCCTCCTCCTCCTGCAGAGACATCTTGGCCCCAGTGCTTGTCAGGGCTCCCACGCACAGACAGATGCCGTGGCAGTACCCATGCCCAGAGGTTACCCTTTTGTAAAGGCTTGCACCTGCAAAATGAGACAAGATGTTATAATTCAAAAGTTAAAACCGCTCTGAGGCAAGCTCAGAGACGTCTCTTTCTTTCCTGATTAATAAAAACTATGATACACACAGCACAGGGGAAAACAAGGATGCAGTTAATCATGCTAGCTAGCTGCAGGCTGTGAAAAGTGCTGGCCTTTCCCCGCCACTCCAACACTTCTTCAAACATGGAGGTGAAAGCAGCAGTGCTCCGCTCTGCCCTGATGGAACGTCTCCTTGGGGATGCATCAGGCTGCAGGCTTTGCCTCCGCTGCGTGGGTGCTCACACTCCCTTGGTCCCGCTGGGGAGGAGGCACAGGCCATGGCTTCTCCCCACCGCCACCATGGCTGCCTCTGGTCTCTGCGGCCTCCTTGGCTGGCCAGCTGAGGGAGCGGGGTCAGGCGGGCGTCCTCGCCCGTGATGGCGGGGGAAAGGCTCCTCTTGCCGGTGGGCATTCAGCCCTGCCGAGGACGCAGCCTCTGACCTGCGGCAGGCAGAGGCCCCACCTGCGCCTCACCACAGCAGCCAGCCCAGGCCGAAGCCGCAGCACTGAGAAGGGGCCCAGAGGAAGATGCAAAATGGCCTCCCACATCCCGTAGATCAGGCAGGTTTAAAAAGCAGGGGCAACACTTTTATTCGGCTTCCAGCTGCCTGTTCCCCCACCGGGGTCACGGGCAGTTCAGCAAGGGCTCGGTGCAGCAAGACTGGCTGCCCCAGGCCTCCCGTCCGCACCAGAGGCATGGGGGCTACTGGCCACCACAAAATGGCAACCAGGGCGTACGCTCTGGCGAGCGACCACATTACAACCCCATAAATCCCGTCGCGCAGAGACATGCTGGGTATGCGGGTGGAGAGCCTGCCTTGGGAGGGCAGGGGGGTGGGTAGAGGGAAGCAAATCGAGACTCATCGCTTCAAAGGAAACGAAGAAAAAGTCAGTGTGAGCACAAAGAAACAGAAAAAACAGCGATTTCGGGCGCTGGTTCCACTGGGGCTCGAACCCAGGACCTTCTGCGTGTAAAGCAGACGTGATAACCACTACACTATGGAACCGCCACGTACAGCGGCGGCCGCGGCACTGCCCCTATCGACGAGACGCTGGCGCGCCTCCTTCCCCCGCCCCGCCCCNGCCGGCAGGGGGCTCCCCGCGCTCGCGCTGCCCGGGCCGCCGGGCCGCCGCGCTGCGTCGGTGGCGGCTGGGCCTGAGGCGGGCGACGCGACCCCCCTTTGTCACCTCTGACGCCAGCCGGTACCTGCCCTGTTCCACCTGCCGCGTCGCAGCGGGGCTTGGGCACTGCTCGCGGTGCCTCCCCCCGTCCCCGTGCCACATCCGGCCGTGCCAAAGGGAGCGTGGCTTCAGGAAGGTACGGATTAAGGCGCCTGTACAGCGCTGACAGGACCCCCGTGAAAAGCTACGAGCACGAGCAGTTACTTGGAATACAAAAGAAGGGTTTGTTACCTTCCCGAAGCATGTGGTGGTGCCGCCCGAAAGCAAAACAGCGTGTTGTTTGTAGCTACATATCATCGTTGCCTGCACTCCTGAAATGCACAATAATACTCTGCTGAAGCAGCAGATGGTTTAGCGTTACGAGGTAGAAAATTTTGTCTTTTTGGAGTAATTTCCTAAGGATAAAGTGAAAATAGGGGTGAAAAAAATCATTTCCATAGACGTTGCTGACCCCCTGCCATCATGTGATGGCTGCTCTTAAGTAGATGGCAGTTCCCAGTCTTTAAAAAACAATTAAAAATAATTTTTAAAATCCTTTTACGTACTGATCACTAGTGTGTCAGTCAAATCTGTGTGCCCTCCTGACCTGGAGAGCCTGATTTAACCCAGGGGCGCCTTTTGGAAAGAGACAGTCCGGTAGGCTTGAGGCTTCTGGACACAGGCTTTGCACTGTCTGCCCAGCTTATGCTTTACCAGATCAACAAAATGCAGATCAAACTGTTGTTAGGACACCTTTGTGCCCATTTGTTTTTCCTCATGTTGCTTTACTAAGATTTGGCAGAACCTGAGTGCTGTAGGTAGCTATCATCTCTATAGGCTTGAAGTGGAGGCTGAAGCTAACTTAAGAGGGAGGTAGAGTGTGCAAATTAGGTGATGAGTCATTGCTTCCCAGAATAATCTGCATTCAGCTAATAATTTGGAAATTTTTCCTTTTTAAAAAAACCCCAACAACTCATTTTTCAGAAGGTATCCCGATGCTTTCATAGTGTTCTGGTCTCGTTTCTTGGCCTTCAGGAGTTTCGAGGCCCAAAAGGGGCCTTTCTTTCCCATTTCTGATTTTGTGTTCTTTTTGACAAGGATGCTGCTAGTTTTGATGTCTTTTATTCATCATCTCACCCGGAATTGTCAGTGGGGGGGAGATTTCTTTTCCTGTTCACCCAAATTAACCTACTTCTGATGAACAGATCACTGGCTGAGACAGAGTTTAATATTGTTCTAGACATTTATTTCTCTCTTCATTTCTTTTGTTCTTATTCTTTCTGCTTGTGACTGGACATCCAGCTCTCTCAGTCAGGGACTTGTTCCCTGGCTGATACTTTAAAATACTTTGTTGGGTCACATGAAAATACTCTTTTGAGCGTGGAAGGGTAAGAGGAGGGGAACCACGGCCAGGGCTCAGAAGGAGCACATTCTCTTCGACTATGACTATCTTCAGTCCTTCTGAAAAATATTGGTTACATCACTTTGTAGTGGGTGCTTCTGAGAAATAGGCCTGAAGCAGAATTTGAATTATGTATGTGGAATGCCTGCATGGAGGCTTGCTCAGGAGATTAATGTTTCCAAAGTATTTGGAAAACAGAATACGTGCTATTACATCAGGAAGGGCTGCTTGTAAAGGGATATCCTGATTTCTGCACTAGCAACATAACTGGGGTTTTTTCTTGTCATGCTAGACTGCTCAACAACATGTTGGAATTTTTGACCTACTTTCTGCTGCAGCTGTTGACGCTTGCTTGCTAAAATCCTTTTCAGCACCTTAAGTGTGCGTGAGATACATGACTGCTGAAAAAAAAGCGGTAGTGTGTGTGTCCTTGTTGGTTGGACTGGTATGTTCTCCTTGCCCTATGTAGAGAGGAGAATGGTCTTATTTGGTGCAGCCTATGTCCTTGAACTTGAATGGGAAAGGTTAATTTGGAAAGCACATTTGTGTTTCCTCAATTTGCATGTTATTGTGATCCCCAAACGTAACTGGAGAGGTGGCTCGGTCCAGCAAGACTGACTCTTTATCAGGTTGCTTGGTCACATCAGACCACTGAGACAGACGATGAATAACTTCCATGAATAACAAAAAAAAACATGCAGTGGGGGCTTTATGTCCTACAGAACCCAACAGCTAAAGGTTTGATCCCTCTCCCATTGATCTTGGATGAAACATTTTTGATGGATTTGTTGGCCGTTGGAACAAACCTTAAAGCCTCTCATTATGCAGAGATCTTGGTAAATGCCAATATAGATGAATTTATCAGGTACAGTAAATGTTTTATAAATAACGTGTATCCCCAGAGTGCAGTGGAAAGAGGTTATGATGTATTTTTGCTTGCATGCATTTTGGCAGAACAGCATGATCATACATAAATGATTAGCTACTGTAACTCTGATCAGGGAAAGTGCATCCTGCCAGAAAAACAAACATCAAAACTCTTCTGGGTCATGCAGAATTATCACGCCTGGTATGTATTCCATTTACTGTCTCGTCTCACAGGAGAGGAACAGCTTTGAAAGTGGAAGCTTCTGTCTGGGACTCCAGAACCTCAAAAGGACTAGCTCAGTCAATCAAACCAGTGCATTCACACAGTGCCTTCTGCTTTGCTGGTTTGGCACTTTAAATATCTTTTGCACCTTAATAAATGTATCCCTTCTGTCACAGTAAAGGCAGTTGTCTGTCTGTCCAAAAAGATGATTTGATCACTCTGTCTTTCATAGTGGGGGTTGATGCCTTGAGAACTGTCACCAGACTGATGCCAAAAATTCCCTGAAAATACCATGTTACAGTATTATTAGACTGTCGGGGCAGGGGCAGAAGGGTGAAGACCTTGCTTTGTTTGTCTCTGTTCTCAGAAGTCTTTTGCTCCCTATCCAGTCCTGCTGGGACTCCATCACACAGAGAGGCTGCAGAGCAAGGGGCACAACGATCCCCATCTTGTGACCCATCCATGTGGAGCTTCCTCCCAGCACAGCATGCTTTATAATCTGTGGCCCTTTCTGGACCCACAGGCTGACCCCGTAGAAGTGGCTGCTGTGCCCTGTTCCATCACTGCACAGCAGCAAGCAGCTCCCCCCCAGCTTTCAGAGAGGGGTGGAAGGACAGACTGGGGGTAAAGGTGGTGTATCGGTGCTGAGGACTGGGCTCAAGACTATACTGGTGATATTACAGTACCGTACTTCTACTGACATCTAATACTTTTGAGCAGTTTGGTGTTGTGTGTGTTCAAACTTGCAGTGCCCCCATGCTATCGATACACTGCTCCATGCCAGAAGCGGCAGATTCCGCAGGGGCTGTTGTGCTGGCAGTGGGAAGTAACAAATCATCATGGGCGTGACAGCTCTGCCCTTCCCCGGGCACCCGTGCAGTGACTTAAGAGACCGTCTGTCCCAGTTGGAGGACACCATGGTCAGCATGGTGAGCAGCTAGGTCAGAGGTGCAAGCCCTGCTGCCAGGGGTCAGGGTTTGATTTCAAACCGTGCAGTGCCACGGCTTCCCGACCACACAGGGGAGCAACGCTGCAGTGTTCTCAGCTTGTCTGATCCCTTTCCAGTGGTCGAATGAGGAGCAGATGAGCCAAACCATGAACTGAATCCACTGAATTCTAGTCACGCATTTATGAGGAGAACGTGTGTGTGCACATGAAGAACTGAAATGTAGCAGCATTCGTGCAGTGCTTCTGAGTGCAAGATTTGAGTGCTTCGTACTTGTTTCATTACCTGGGTATGACAGTGTTCTGGAGAACACCTGTATCACTAATATGCAGATACAACGTCTCATAGTAAATGCAGTAGTTCCTTCCTTAAGGGCTTTCATAACCATGCCAGTTACATCAGATAACCAAATACCTGGACAGCCCTTACGTTTTTTTCCAGTGTGCTAGATCTGCTAAAATGCAAATCATTGCCTCAACACAGCAGAAAGGCCGTTCCTCTTGAAAGAGATCATGTGACTTCAGATGCGAAGCAGATAACTTCAGCCCATCCCTTTCTCTGCCTGAGATTCAGGAGGCATGGTGACAAAACAGCTCTTCAACAGCATGTGTACGGCGCAGCTGGAGGGCTGCAGCCATGAGCTTTCACATCAGGCTGGACGATGAAAACGCCGTTCTCCCCTGACTGTTTCTGAAGAGCAGTGCTCAAGAAATTGCCTCTCGGGAAGCTGTATAAATAGGTGGAGAGCAAGTGCATTGCAGCTCCTGAGAGCTCCAGTGGCCCAGGGAGAATTGGAGCACCTGTTCTGCAGAGCTGCACCCCTGGTTGTGCAGTTCTGCTTCCAAAAAAGGGGGCTGCTTTTTCTTAAAAAAAGAATCTTCTGAAGGTACTCTTGTGGAAAAAATCTCCATATTGCTGAAGCAGAAAGATAAAACAGGTAATATCTTTGGGTGGGGTGTATATATATATATATATATATATAAAACTTGCTTTTTAAGAGCAAATTTACTTCATCCTAAGTCTGTGTAGGGAATGACAGATGTATGAGGGACTATTTATGATTTTACCCTGGGAAAAATCAGTGTACTTCAAGCTGTAAAGTTTGACCTGGACTGTATCAGTTATGCAGAACTTCTGAGTACAGATAGCTTTGAGGCTACTGTATTTCATATACTATTTGTTATAGGAAAAGTATTTTTAAAATTATAATTTTGAACCTTGTTCTGATGTCTAACTTAAACTTTATTGAAACCAATATGAATTTCAGCTGAAGCATGAATTTAATTTTTAAACTGCCTCAGATTTCAACACCTATTGACTCTGTTCTAGAGCCTTGCTTTTTCATCACTTTCCCCCTTCAGGTAAGGAGAATGAAATGGGATGTCATTAAGACCCTGCTCGTTAACTGCAGGATGGCGCGCAATTCAAATTTTCCTATTCTTCCAGGATAATAAGCTACAACAGTTGTTGACTTTTATGCTCTGGCTGGGTCTAGCTTGCTAGAGCTAACTTTGCTTCAGGATTTTTAGTTTTCTCCTTGCTTCCTGAAGGAATCTCCCCCTAGAGATGTTTAACGTTTCTGGAAAGTGATGTGATTGATGGCTTTGCTTATACTTCAAGGTGATCTGCACTACATTTGTGCAATCCCCCTCTTTTTTAAAAACATTCTCCTCAAAGTCTTGCTGCACAAAAAAATGAGGCTGATTGCTTTGCTTTGTTATATTCTGGACAAAAAAGTGTAAAAGTTTTGTGTTAATGTACCCTTTATTGATTGTAAATAACATGAACTGGCTTTTTGCTATCAGTTTTCTACAGATCCTCTTTGGATTTGCATGCAGCTCTTGAACTCAATGATTGCTTGAACAATCTCTGCCTGTTCACACTTTTGCAGCTCTTGCTTTCATTTCTTTTTGCAGTGCATTTTTGTGCTCAGGAATATGAGTCCGCCTTAATGAGCTAGTCCATCTTCATCCTGCTCTCTTTCAGGCTTCGCTGGCTTTCCGGTATCTTACTACATCCATTCCCTATTGATTCCTGGCCCAAACACTGAGATCTATCAACACAGCCATTGCTAGAAATTATTCCATCAGTTCTATATTGAGCTTAGCCATGCTTCTCTGAGCAGGCTGAAGAAATTATCTGGAAACAAAAAGGCTTTCTCACTTCTTTCTTTCACATATATAATCACTGAAAGACACTTAATAGAAATGTCAGTTTGTCCCATTGATGTAAAATAACAGAGACCTAAACACATAGTGCTTTGCTTATGTTTGATGTTCTCGTATCATCCCCTTGTCAGACCAAATTCAGCATTGCTGTCAAAATTACAGCTCTCGTGTGCCATAGCCAGGTTCTTTTTCACTGTGTTAGCTGACTGTGGCTGCTTCATCCTACTTCCTGCAGGGTGGGTCATTTAAATAATGAAATCTTTAACTCATCTCTAGATTCCCATCCTTGACAATACCAACTCTGGCAACAAGACAGCTTTGAAGAGTTGTTCCTCTGCAGGTACTAAACTGGGTGTTGTGATTTAGTGTTCGGGTTGTCCAGGTTCTCTTCTCTAGGGTATTTTGCTCTTTCCTGTGTCATTCCCTCAGCAATGCACAGAAGCAAATCCATTATAAATCCATGCTATAGCATCTGTTTCTCAGTTCTCTGGAGTCCTCATTTCCAAAGGAAAACAACTCGAAAGTTTCAGAGTCTCAAAAAGTTTAAAAATCAACAGCAAGAAGACATCAAAAGAAAGCCCCTGTCATTGGAAGCATCTACCCATCCATCCATCTGATCTTTATGGAGAAAACTGTCCCTAGCTCAGCAGCTCTGCAACCACGTGTACCTTCTAAGACATGTTAAGGGGGGAGATCACAACTATTTGTTCACAAATAGAGTTGAGAAAGGGGCGAGTAGGGAAAGGAGGCACATTGCTGGAGATAGCCATTGAAACAACTTGTAGGGGAAGGAGCACAATTGTGGAAATGCCATCCCAACAAAAGTAAAGGGAGGAGCCCTTCATTCTTTGTTTATCAAAGGTAAGGAACAAATGGAACAAAGCCAGATTAAGAAGTTAAAGCCTAGTGTCTCTTATTCATATGGCTTCCATATCCTGAGGCTTGACCTAGCTTACACTTGTCTGCTAGTAGCACAGCTCATCCAATTTTAAAAGATAAGGTATGCTTGTAAGGATGGCTCTCTGCCCAAAGGACCTGCAGCCTGATTTCATTAAAAGTCAGCTATATATCTTTACAAGATTTCCATTATTCTTGAGGCAGCCTGGTCTTTACGTGACTGACAAACTGGAGGCCTGATTGATTTTGGGCAGCACCTATTACATCCGCATCAAATGGTGCTGATTCATTATCTCTGTAAATCAGGCTCTCGACAGCTCAGGTTCTGAAACTAAATTTCTGAGCACTTGCTGCAGTGTTACCTTCAGTGACTCCCATCCAGAAAAAGAGCAGCATGTGCCACTCCGGCTTAGCTTGGTGCATGTCTATTGGCATGGCTGGAATGACATTTTATTTTGCTTCAGTGGATAGGCTGTGTATTCAGTGCCTGTCCATCACAAAATTGCCTTTTTGCTGAACTGAGAGAAACGTAGCAATTTCTTGGAGTTATATCTAAAAATGGGACAGATCACTGGCCTGTAGAAATTGAATTACTGCCTGCTTTTTAGTGAACATGACAGATTCTCTCTTAAGGGTAAATCAGTGGTATAGTATCCAGAATGCTAACACAGCATTATGTCCCAAATTCTCGTCCAGCTACCTCATATCTCTGAACCTTTTTCAATGCCTTGGTAAAAGCCCAGCTTTCCGTTTCATCAGCCAACATTTGGGGGTCATTTTGTAATGGCAAATGATTCTTCAACAGACTTTGCTACACTGCATAGTAAATAGCTCACTGAAACGATTCTAATGTTTTAAATGCTTGGTTTTCAACCTTCTTCCCCACGACAGGCCTTCATGGCATTTGCCTGGTATTTTCCTATGCCTTTGCCCAGGAAGGCAGGGTCTGGCAGGGAGCAGGAGTTGGCTAGAACCAACATACCTGGGGGGGCAGGAGGCAAGAGATTTCTTCCTTTGGAGCTTCCTTTCGACTAGTTCATGATTAATCAGACAAGAAGGGCAGAAAGTGAATTTGCTGGGCCTAGGTGGAGACCATGCTTGCTGGAGGCTTCAATAGGTGTGGCTGGTCCGGAGCCTGGCTGTGCAGGTTGGCAGCCAGAGTGGCTCCGTAGACATCTGAGAAGCCATCAGGAAGTAGAGTAGTAGTTTGAATGTTCGCTCTGGCCTTTTTAGGATGCGATATTTGAGACTGAAGGTGATGATTGTTCCCCTGGACTAACTCTTTGTTGTCCAGGTTTGGCCTTTTAAAGAGGTTTAATGATAGGATATACTTGTGCAAGTTTTCCTCCAAGCTTTAAGTGTATGTTTCAGGCTTCGTTTACTGCTATCACCATAAAATTTCTGTCCCTACATCTCTATCTTTCTTATTTCTTTGCTCAAGGAGGTGCTAGAAGTCCATGAATTTAGAGGCAGGTGGAGGGAAGAGTGGGGATGACTGGAAGAAAAGCTGAAGTGATGGAAAGTAGGGTGCGATAGTGATTCAGATCCCCATTTCTTGGGTCAGCTCATTGTTTGCTATGGCTTGGGTGGAGTCCGGAGAATCTTGATGGTTCTGTTTGGGGCTTCTGTTGGCCAGTTGCTGGGCCCATGCTGACCTGCTCTTTAATGAAGATAGTCTTGCTGCAATAGGACTTAGATTGTAAGCTCTATTTTGCTCTTGGTCTTAGTCTTCAGATCACAATTCAAGTTGTTGCTGGCTGGTTTAAGATGGACTAATGAAGACTTGAGATTCTCCTGAGAGGGCAAGTGAGGAGATGGTATTCAGGAAAACAACAGTTGCTTGGAAATAAGACAAATTTGAGCTATTAGCCATATCAGTGCTGTATTTGATTCTGTCAAAGCCGTTGATTGGCTCAACATTAATGTAACAGCACTTGTTTGAATGTCATGGTATCTTCTTCAGAGGGAAGAAAAGCAGTCCATTGTGGGGAAAAACCCTAAAAACCTTCTTTCCTGAAATAAATGCTAACTCAGAAGGTGGCAGACCCAGCTCAAGTGTAGGATACCCTTGTGTTGTGGGACACAACTATAAACAGTTGTGCAATATTAACATAACATAACATAACATAACATAACATAACATAACATAACATAACATAACATAACATAACATAACATACTGTAAATAGTCCGCAACAATAGTTTCACAACAATAAATGTATTCTAACTATTGAAATTGAATATAGGCTAGTTATCCATTTGTGTTTTTCTCTCTTTTATCCTCCTGTTATTTTTACTTCCGCTAGTAAAGCCAAAGGAAAAGTAGTTAAGCATTCATTTTATGCTGATGAATTTCTTCTTTGCTTTAAAATGCAAGGTAAAATAAAAGGAATATCAATGAAGCAAAACAACAAATGCAATAATTTAGATGTGTCAGACATGCTAGAGAGAAACATGTATCCCTGGAGAGAGAGGGGTCAGTGTGATCATATAAGAAATCTTTAGCTAAAACAAAGTTCAGTCTGTCTAAGAGCATCAGTGACTTTCTTGTTACTCAGAAATTGACCCATTTTGTATGTCAGGGAAATCTGAACATTTGAACTTGTTCATTAGGAAGTGTATTGCATTAGTGAATAATACCAGTTAGTGAAGAGATGAGAAAGTGACAGGAGAAAAACCCAGAAGTAATACAAATGGTACTTTGTTCATTTATTTAATGAAACCAAATCTTTTATTTAGAATGTTTCAGTAGAAAGGCAACAGAAAATTGGATGTTTTATTTAAATGAAATCTGACAATGAAGCAATTTGCTATGGCATTGTTTCTCCTTGTAAATTTGGTGGTGGTGACACTGAGGGATAAAGTGATAAATGGGGTGGTAGGGCACCTTTTCAAATCAATAGAGTGTTAGGAGGGCTGAGGTTTGGAGGGGTTTTAGCAATAGTATCAGATGTAATTTAAAGTCCTTAAAATTCTGCAGTTTTAATTTTCAAATCACAAGAATGAAGAGTACCGTACCTCTGCAGTCCCTTGTCCCTAGTAGTAAGGCTTTAAATAGCTATCCTTCAGATTAATAAATCACTGGTGCACTTTAACTTTCAGGTAACATGCAAGAAGTAAACTGTGTTAGTTACTGAGTTCATCTGTCTTGAATTCAAGCTGATAGCGATCAGTTGTGAAAAAGAAACCTAGCATGGTTCATCAGGTCCAGTTTTGTGTAGGATGTACTGTACAGTAATTTTTTTTTTATGAGCTCTAGGTATTTTTGATTCTGTCTTGTGAAACACTTTTACTTTTTTCTTCTTCCTCCCTCCCAGTCCTCTCTCTGATAGGAGCACTAGGAAGAAGCACGGGGTCCCAGAAGGGTGTAATCCTCATTGCTGAAGGAACAACACAGGAAATGTGTGTCACACTAACAGCCGAGAGAAACATGCTTCGCATCAGCCGCAATTAAAACTGATGGGCAGTATCATTGGAACCATGGGGTGCAGCAGTTCTGTACCTGACAGAAGGTCAGAGAAAGGTGAGTACTGCCTTTGTCTTCAGGGTCAGTGGTTGTTCTCTCTGTAACACCAGAAGAGGATTGCAAGGTAACATTTCCCCCCAGTTCTGTTGTCAAAATACTTGTTCAGAGAAAATTATTTTCTAATTATCTTCTTTTTAAAAGGCTACATAGCTTTTAGATGCTGACTGAGGTCAGAATGCAACTGTAGACCTCTAACATCTACAGATTGGTTGGAAAAGATTCACAGCATGAGGACAGAAGCTAAATTTCAGATATGTCTGTGCTTGCTCTGTCACTGGCGAAGCATATGGGGTAAGGTATTGAGGGGGACCTTTTATGGCCTTTCACAACACATGATTACTTGGGGGTGTCGGTGGATGAGAAGCTCAACATGAGCTGGCAATTCTGCCTCTCTACTCTGCTCTCCTGAGATCCCACCAGGAATACTGGATCCCGCTCTGGAGCCCCCAACATAAGAAGGACATGGACCTGTTGGAGTGAGTCCAGAGGAGGTCCAGAAGATGATCAGTGGAGCACCTCTGCTATGAGGATAGGCTGAGATAGCTGGGGTTGTTCAGCCTAGAGAAGACTCCAGGGAGACCTTATAGCAGCCTTCCAGTATCTGAAGGGCACCTACAAGAAAGCTGGAGAGGGACTTTTTACAAATGTAGTGATAGGATGAGGGGTAACAGCTTCAGACTGGAACAGGGTAGATTTTGAATAGATATCAGGAAGAAGTTTTTTACTATGAGGGTGGAGATGCACTGGAACAAGTTGCCCAGGGAAGTTGTGGAGGCCCCATCCCTGGAAGGATGTTCAAGGCCAGGTTGGATGGGGCTTTGAGCAACCAGGTCTAATGGGGGGTGCCCTTGCCCATGGCAGGGCGGCTGGAACTGGATGATCTTTGAGGTCCTTCCCAGCCTAAACCATTCTATGATTCTATGATTCTATGATTTCTGGGCAAATTGCCCCAATTTCCCTGGTGTTGGGTGATTCCAACTATGAAGCAAGTGTAATAAAACAATGCTAATACAATGACTCTCAGAATCAATTCTTTTGTCACACCAAGTGCCTGGCCTTAAATTCCCCATGACAATCACTGAGGCTGTCAGCTGAAAGTCTCCATCCACCTGGTTAAATTGCTTTTAATCATACCACACCCTCATATGAACATACCAGGTTTTGCATAGACAGGTGGGTCGCAGGATTGGCTCAGACCTTTATTCAGACCCTTTGTGTTCTTTTCCAAGGTTTGTCATTAAAGCACAATTTACACGTCTGCTGAGAGCCATGTTACGTGGCACTGTGCCTAGTCTTAGGAGATTATTATGCTGACCAACACAGTTCAAAAGTAAGGCTCTTTTTGGCTACCAAGCCAGGACATAAGTCATGGAAAACTGGTGACTAAGGAGCAGGAGCACTTAATCATGGCTAGGGGGATCCAAGCTGAACGGTTTGAGAGTAGCCTTTGTGTACTCTGCTTGGCTGCCAGCAGCATCAGTGCTGTAACACAGCAGTGGAAGTAGAATGGAAACATCTGGAGTCCCAGACCTACCTGTAACTGGGACGTTTGCATGCTAGGCATATATGTGCCTTGCAAGGCCTTGGAGATGAGTTAGTTGGGAATGTTTCTGAGGGTGCAAAAGCCTGGAGCGGGCATGAGGAGCTGTACTCTTTCTCAGTCTACAACCATCAATACGTATTGGTGCAGAGCCAGGATCTGCTACCTCAAAGCTGGCTTATGATTTTTTGTGCTTGTTTGACAATGTTTTGTCCTCTCTAGTTGCTGGATGGTATTTTTTCTGCGCTTCAGCAGCAGTCAAATGATGCTAAACCATCATTCTGTCTGTAGCCTGAGGCTGTACATCCCTCTAATGCATTAATAACATGAATTTAACAGGTACTTGCTGGTGTAGAGACCTTCAGCAACTGTTAATTTCTTTTACAGATGCAGTTTAGTGTAGTGTGAAAACCACGTTCTGATTCAGTCCTGTAATAAGTACAGCGCTGTAATAAGTACAATTGAAAAGAATGACAGGAAATATTCTGTTAGATTTGCAACATTAACCATGGCGGTTGATATATATCTGTCTTATGTGATACCAGTGGAACTGTGCCATGTTAAGTGCTTAGGACCATTAAGCAACCCATGGGGGCTTTAATGGGAAGTTTAATGTTTCTGATGCTGGAAATCAGTTTCTGTGCTGGTGGCTGTGCTTTGCCCCTGAGGTACTCTTCTAAACAGAAAAGCTGACAACAGCCTTGCTGTGATGTGTCAGGCTTTCAGGTCTGTGGTAGTGAGGAATTCCAGAAAGGACAGAAAATAAGAGAGATCTCAGAGTTTATGTAGGGTAGGAAAGATGCTCTTAGTCATTTACGGATTACATTTCCTTCAGGCAGGAGGATTTTTCTAGGATGGATGTGATATCTGTAGGATGGGAGTCTTTACTGATTTTGGCCTTGTCTGGACTAGAAAACTTTACCACTTATACTTTACCACTTTATACTGTATACCTATTAATAGTAAAATAAGCAAACAATGTGCTATTATGGCACCTGTAAGAATTTTTATAAAAAAGCTTCCTTGATATTTTACATTTATTAATAGAATCATTCTTCCATGGAGGTTTTTCTTTACTTGCTTAACTATCAGTTTAAGAAAAAAGTCATTCTCACTTGAAGGTGCCACTCATCCTAGTCTCAAAATTCCTGGTATTTGTGATCAGCTAAAATAATTGACTAGTGTAAACTGTTGTTCCTATAGTATAGAGCTTTTCTGTGCTATTTTGCAGAGAGAAAAAGCATCAGTATGAATTGTTGGTTGTTTTTCCTTGTTTTGTTTTTCCGTATCAGCTGTTCATTTTGGTAACTGGAATAAAATATAAGCATATTCATGTTAAGACATTAGTGTTGGTTTTAGTTTCCTCTTTTTTTCTTTTTCATGAATTTGCAGTGCTGTGCAGTGGTGATTGTGTTGAACTCTGGAATTCAGGACAATGTCTCAGTTTTGTTTCTGTGCTTCTCCTGATCACCTTTTTGTCTGCTCAGCAATGAACTCTAGTTCTTAGGAGTGTCAGGAGCTAAGATCAGTGTATTCCTTTGTCCTTGTACCTTTGATAGAGTTGCCCTACAGCTGCTTTGACTTTGACTGTGTCCTGTGCTGAGCTATTCAGGGTTGAGTTCCTCAGGAAACTCCTTGAAGTGAGGTGTAAGCTGCAGGGCTGGAGGCAAAGGCTAGACATTTCTGACCGTGTCTACTTATTTTCTGGTATCCTGTTGAGAGTACAGGGAAGAATAGGTAGGGAAAAAGAGGCAAGGAACCAGTCAAGAAAGAACTATGGTCAACTTTACATAAGTAAATGTGACATCTCTTGAAAGCAGCCACCTACCTTAGTCTATTTTTTGTTGCCAGGCAAGAATATGGTGGTGGCAATGGGGTTGCATTGGGACAGGTGCAGGATCCAATACCCCTATGCTCTGTCTTCCTCTCGCTGTCACACAGTGAAACATGTAATGTCTCTTGACGACCCCTGCTAGTGCTTTGTAGGGCTAAGCATGTTCATACAGAGTCCCCTTCTGACCATAATTTAAGCAAATGACTAGATTTGAATTTGCTGTTATTTCAGCTGCTCGATCTTCAAGGCAATAGCTGCATTTTGTTCTGATTTTGTATAGTGAATGGTGTCCTCCTCTGGATGATAAATCCATACTTATGTATGCCCTAAATATCTGAAACGTGCATTTATTCCTCTTTAGCTGTTCTTACTAGTTAACAAGTGACTGAGGAATGCTTTTCTCAAAGTTAGTTGATCTTTCTGCATAAACATCCTTAAAGTAGCAGAGAGTCACAGCTCTGTGAAACAGCAGAAGTTACTGCTGAGCTCATCTGTTCCTTCTCTCCTAAGCTCATGGTTATTTCAGGCTGAGCACAGCCCCTCCAGCCTTCTGCTTTCACTCCTCCCTGCAGGTTTATCCGAGCTCAGTGATCACCTGTAATGCCGAAGGCATGCCTGCCTGCCTTTCCTCGTCTTCCTGCTGGCAGTGCTACTGCTGCCACGTTTCACTCCCTGGCCCCTGAGAGCTGCTACCCTTTGGTTACCAGGAGTAGCAGAGGGGGTTGTCAGAGTGGTGGGGGGGGATCAAGTGGGCATCAGCTCCTGGAGCTCCTGTCATCCTGCTCAGCTCTTGCTGGTGGCCACTCTTCATGCAGGACTAACTGCTTGACTTAGGTGTGAGGAGCTTTCCCCACAGGACAATGCTCACCCCTGGACTTCTTTGTGCCACCAGATGTTGTTCTGCTTGACAAGCTTTTATCTAAGCAGCTAAGGGAATGTGATCTCTTTGTGGCATGACTAGGGCATGTGGGCAGGAGGCCATTCGCTCTAGGCTCAGTCTTGGTAATTGTCCTTCAATGAAGTTTCCACCAGTTTTCCAGACTAGGACAATAGTAGACACAACTTCTTAAAGCGCCAAGTCGGGTGCATATTCAACATAGTCCAAAATGGTTTTCTGATGTGTCTGATGTTGAATTTTTGGGGTGACTGTTCACTTCTTCACCAAGCTAGTCAATGATATACCTGTGTGCCTTTAGGCATGTCTATTTAAGCAACATATCCTGCCCTTCAATATGATTTGTTAACAATTTATCCTAAGGTTTGAATTTTGCTGGCTTGCTGATATAGCTGTGCAGGCAAAAACTTTCTGTTAAAAGAGGCTGTAACAAATTGTCATTATACAATGCTCATGTTACAGCTTGCAAAGTCTGAAGCTTTTTACTGCAGCTTGGTAAAGAAATACATTTTGTTGGTAGGCCAAACTGCTCTTCTCCCTTCCCTCGCCTTCCCAAAACCCACATACTGCCCATCATCTGAACATGGCTGACTTCTTACATGGGTACTGTCTTCAGGACGTGAAATGGGGAAGGTTTGTGACAATACAGCCCTGGACAAGTCAGATAGTTTGGGATCTGTCCCTGAAGACAGAAACAGTAAACGCATCATGTATTCGTTATCAGAAAATGCTTCTTCAGTCTCACTTTTACAGAGTTTCATCTTAATGTCAACTGTGCACAATGGACTGAATTAGTCATCTCTCTCAAAATTCTGCAAAGGTAGCGTGTGTGTTTTGATTGTAGGTTACAGAGCATCTCCATTGCTTTCTGTTTTGACAGTCATTAGAGCTGCCATTCTCATCCAGAATTGGTACCGCCTTACAATGGCCCGACTAGAGATGAGGCGCCGCTATTCTCTGAGTATCTTCCAGTCAATCGAATATGCTGATGAGCAAGATCAACTACAGGTTTGTAATCTTCAGTTCTTCCTGTACAAGCAGATATGTTATCCCCACAGGACTGAAGTTGTGCAAACAAAATGGGTATGTGGTTATTTCTCCCTACAAAGCTGTGTCCTGTATAATAAAGCCACTTTCTTGCCTCACACATGAATTAAGTTGTGTGTATACATATATATAAAAAACTATGTAAGCAGCAGGACTCCATTCTGCCCATACAACCACATGTAGGTTAGAGGTTCCCGTGGAACAGGTCTGTTAGCCAGGAATTGCAGGTCATCCCACTAGGGGTGATCTTAGGCATGTCTGTGAGGCAAG
Organism: Chionis minor; assembly: GCA_013398295.1. Lineage (NCBI taxonomy): Eukaryota > Metazoa > Chordata > Aves > Charadriiformes > Chionidae > Chionis > Chionis minor. Next base: position 130,273 of record VZSF01003231.1, on the reverse strand, counting down.
ATATGTACAGCAGAGATATCAGTGTCTCATCATGTCAACCCAGGCTTCCTTTAGGATCAGTTCAGGGACTTAGGAATTTTAGGGCTTTGTATTCCTCCGAGCATCAGGGTCTAAAGTCAGTTCAGTGCATTGTAGCGTATCTTTCTCCTGACTACAGAGGAAGTCTAGGGAAATAGTCTGGATGATAAGCAAGATGAATTACACCCAAAAATGTCAGGAGCATTGATACAGCCCTGGAACTTTGTATGTGTTCATGTAATGTCAATCTGTTAATTCATAGCAAAGAAGGAAAGGAGTAAGCCATTTTTGTAGTAGACTCAAGCGGTGTCATTACTGCAGGCTGATGCTATGGGAACATACAGTAGTATCTCAGATCCCCCAGAGTAGGAAATTGTTAGGAATTGAGTAAGGAAAGACTATGTTAATGCTTGCTGGATCTCCTAAACTGATCAGTGTGTGTTTGTTCTTTTCTTTGCTTTTCTGTACTCAGCTATCCAACTTTTTTACATTCATGCTGGATCACTGTACTCATCCTGATTCAGGTAAGGATAAAAATCAAAGTAATATGGAGATGCTCTTTGAAAAACCTGATGTGAGGTGAGAAAAATTAATTTTCAATGTGATGTTTACAGCCTATGGCATGTGTTGGGGCTGAGGTTTGATTTCCCAAATACTGTTATAAGAATTTTATCCTGTAAGTGTTGACTTTGCTCAGCATCTACTTAGTGAGGTAAGATGTAAGACAGAACCTGTTGTCCTTATGAGAATACTCAGAGGTGCTCAGAGTGCTTTCTTATATGTTACTGCCCTTAAGCTGTTCTCACGGTAGTCTTACTGACACCAATTTTCACAGCTTTCTGTGTATGCTTTCTTAAACTATGAGATGTGATTATCCAGAAAGCCTGTGTCTGTTTAGTTTAGGGCAGAGGTAATCAAAGAGGTTGCCTTCAAAGGGGTTGCTCTTCTTTTTCTTTCTTTTTTTTTTTTCCCCTGAAGTCGTTATGGACCACTTTTAAATTTAATCTGTTTTAGATTTCACTGCAAATCATGTATCAGTACGTGGATCATTAAAAATGAAATAAATTTAATCTGCCAGAGATAAATCTTTAGAAACCATCTCAATTAAAGCTCAGTTATTCAAAGAATAACCTTTAATTTTTGAAGTATTTTGGGATCCTTGGACAAAACTTACTTTTGAGGTCAAGCTCAACAGAAGGACAGACTGAAAGTGATTCCTAAATCCAGAAAACAAGCATGACTTCCCTGAACAAATTGAGAATAGATCTAATCCCAGCAGAGTTAAAAAGAAGACTGCCCCCCTCTTATTGAATTAAAAGAGAATGTCCTTTCTCTTTCATCTGGTCCAGACACAGTTTATTCCAATTAAAATGTGCACAACACACTTTGATAGCAGGATAAAACCACCATCAAAACCGTTAAGTGGTTCAGTGTTCTAATGACAACCATTAGAAATGGCAATTTTTTTCTCCTAAATACTTTAGAGTGCCTAATGCTCCGTGTGCTCTGCAAAAAAAAGAAATTATGTCTGAGCCTTGCTCCAAAACCACGGCAGGTGATACAATAGTCCTTCATTTGATTTTTTACATTACCACTGTATTCTGCAAAAAAATATGCTTTAGTCATTTAACTTCCTGGGATAGAATTGGCAAACTTAAAGACAGTGCGACACTGCTCACTTCATTTACTTCTTCCACATGCTCAGACTGCACCTCAGTTCAGCTTTTCTACCTGACTGGGAAAGAAAATAGTAGTGCTAGGTTTGAAATTTGGAAAAATAGAGTTAATTTCTATTTTCATTATAGCATTAAAAGGGAATTTAACAGCTGCTCATTGTAGATATGATTTACCCACCTTTATTAACTGTGTCTATTGACAGAAGGAACAAAGGTGAGTGAGGTGCCTCAGGTGCCTTGTTAGGGCTCAGAACATGCCTGGTACAGAGCGGATGTGGTTAAGGCTGAAACACATGGTTTATGGTAAAGCTCCCTTTTGTTTTGCTTGCTTAAAACTTTCAACTCTTAGGAGTGAGGTTGCTAAGACTTGGTAACTGCTCGAAAGGCTTTATTTTTGTCCTGGTTGGTTATTTCCTGCTTTCTAACAGCCAGCGTTACAAATACCAGAACCCAAAACAAAACATAAAGATTATGTAAGGTACATGTTTAATAGAGAGATGGCCGAGACCACCTACACAAAGGAGCTAACTTAGGGGGTTTTTGAGAAATTGCATACAAAATTAGTGCTGTGTGGTTTCTGGTTATGTTTGTCCAGCTACTGGCTGTGTGCATTCTTTACTTCAAGCTCTTGATTGCTTGCCCCTCTAAGTGACCTTTGCAGCACCCATGCTAGCCCCACTGACTTAAGCACAGTTTAAGTGCTGAATAGAGCGATTCTTAATGAACTGATTCCACTTCTGCTGAATCACAGTCTTAGGATGTGAGCCATGGTGAGTGTAAGCATAACAAGCAGAGAGCTGGCTTTGTTATTCCCAAGCATTTTCTAAACCTCATGATTCTCTGGCTTTTTTTAATCAATGTGTGCTCACTTAAATTAAAGTTGTAGCATATGGTTCAAAAGCCCTCTCCAAGAAGATAGGATATAATATTCTTACCAGAGGATAGGTTCCCTGTTCTTCTCAGTATGTGTTGAGAAAGCTACCTGAAGATTTTGTGATCTTTTTCCTTACATTATAAACCACTCAGTCTCCACTACTCATCTTGTCACTTTCCTTTTTAATGTTTTTTAGAATATGTTTTCCAAAGAAAGAAAGCAGGCACCATCTCATTAACACAGTAGTGCTCTTGATGTGATTGTTTATCTGTTGTACCCTGAAGCTTTTGTCATCCTCTCATCCTGCTTAAGATGTCAGTGCAGTTTAAGTTGTGATTGGGATATTATGAAGTTTCCTGTCTTGTTCTGCTTCTGATTAAAGGCTATTTTCAAAAGGTTTGTGGGAAGTAAGAATTAAAACCTTTTCCACCTTACACTTTCTCCCTCTCTCCCTGAAAAAATCTGCGTACCTACTCAGCTTTTCAGTGGAGAGATCTCTAGTCGGAGAAAGCTGGAAACTGCTTTTCCAGCAAAAATTGACCCATTTACTCACTCTTTTGTAGGCGCATTGAGGGTGACAAGTCTGCTAACATGTCCAGGGAAAAGCAGTGGGACTAGGAGTCCAACGCACCCCTGGCTGTGCCTCTGAAGGTCACCAGGGCAGGAGCCACACCTCCTGGAGCTTTCCTTCCAAAGGGAACAAAAAAATGTGCTGTTTTCTGCAGTTTCACTCCCCATGATGCCTCCCTTACAGCATTAACACCCTTCCAAGGCTTTTTGCATGGAGTGATTCTTGCAGTGAGGAATAAATCACACCTGCTTGCAGTTTACAGTGTCAGGAACAGAAAGAAGGAATAAATCTTTGTAGCATTACAGAAATCTTTATGCTCTTAGTGGGCTCAAGGTCCACCTGGCTTTGACCTGATGGCTGGGGATTGATATCTAGCAGATGTTAGAGCATTCCTCCGGAGTCAGAGGAGCTCTCAGGTACCCCAGTGGTTAATCTGAAGGCGCACGGATGGTGGCAGAATAGAGAGTTTACTTCAGAGCCACAGAAGTAACTGATTCCTTGTTACCCCCATAGTGATTACATCCTTGGCAGCGGTGTCTGTGACTTGCTTTGAACAACTCCCATGGCGATGTCATATTGTCACGAGAACCAGGTCCCTGGGTTTTCTGTGGCCAAACTGGCTACACATAGCTCTGGGCTTTTGTGTTTATTATGGAATATGGATATTGTCCTGTAGGGTGGTTTTATGAGGTCTGCTAACAGCAAAGGCTCAACTCACTGAGCTTGGGCTAGACTTCTGGTGTCAGAGTACAGAGCAGATCATTCCCTGTGCTCTCTGTAGAGAGATGCAGATACTGGCAGAGGGTATTTCATTCTTTCTTAAGATGGGTGCCTGAACTAGGCATGTTGAGAGTTTTTGTCCCTGTCTTTCAATATGGACTGAAACAGCCTTGACAGCTTTGACTAGAAGATGACTAAAATGAGAGTGTTGCTGAATCCTCCAGAATAAGTCCTGCATGGGGGTGAGCTGGGGAACTCATCGGCCAGCGTGCCAATCCCCTGGCTGCATTAGGGCATCCATTACTGACTCCTCTGGCAGCTGAAAGACTGCCTGAGGAGACATAAGCACACTCTAAGGCTAATGACCATGACTGGCTTTCGACGACTCATCCAGAAGTGGAAAATGGGGTGTACTTTGCAGAGATATGCCCTGCAGGGACGAGGTTGGATTTCTCTGCCTGGGCATATGCCAAAAAGGAAACACAGGTGGGAGGAAGGCAGGTTCATGTTCAGAGGTAAAGGGATGGGTAGCCTGCTGCATGCAGGAAGGGAGGGCTGGAGTAGGAGCAGGCATGGACAGGTACTTGCCTGGCTTGAAATGCTGAGAAGACCGCTGACTCTGAAGGAGTCGTGTCCGATGAGGAGAGCCTCTGGCCAAAACAGGCAATGAGGATTTTTGGGTGGTATGAGGAACCGGCTCCATCGTCTGCAACCTCCCACTTCCCGAGGGGTAGGGCACAGACGCAGGTGCCATCCAGAGACCCACTGCTAGAGCTGGGATGAGACTTGGTGCAGATGTGCTTGGCTGATGAGTGTGTGGGAACCAGCAGTTGCAGTTCAGGGTGATGTTCTGGCAGCCGGCCAGACAAAACTGTAACTGTGGTGGAAGACTGCAAATCAGACTGTACTTGGTGGAAACAGTGAACCCTGAGCACCTTGCTGTTACTTGATGCCTTAATCCATTTACGTGGCTGTACACTAAATGTGCTAATCAGCTCACAGCAGAACAGGGGATAAAAAAAAAGGGGGGGGGGGGATGTTAAATCCAGAGCTGATAAAAGTATATTTTTTATCTACTTATTTCTTTAATATGAATTTTATCCAGTTACAAGACAAGCTGGCCTTTATGAATCCCATAATTCATGAGGCCACATGCCGGTTTTGGCTGCTCTGAGTTTTGAGTCACAGACACAGGTATTCCTCCAGCAATAAATAATACATTTTTACTTCCAGTTGCAGCTAATTGAGGGTACAGAAAACTTACCTGTAGCCCGTCAAAAAGTGTTTAAAACAATCACGTCACAAGAGCAACTCTGCAGCACTGCCAGAACACTATCCTTTAGGGTCTGGTTCTCTCTTTTAGAATAATACACAATAAAGACAATCTGCAAGAAGAAAACACTGAAACCAACTGTTCACTCAGTTACGTTTCAAGGGTATGTCAAGAAAATATTGGATTGAAGCAATTAGCAATCTTCCTGCTTTCTCCATGTTCCAGGAAAATTAGAAGCTATGCTCCCCTTTTACCACTATGTTTTTGTTTGCTTTATTTCATCCAATGGTTTTATGGCAGCCAACCAAAAGCTGGCATTGTCTCCTAGTTGTATCAGAAAGGAGTGCTTTGCAATCCACTGTGAATAAATAGGATTTTGTTGGTGACTTTTTAAATAATTGCTGACCTGCCAGTATTTAGTTTAAAAATTTTACACAGAAAATAAAAGCAATAAAAGTGAATCTTTAAAACCTGTATTAAAAGTGAAATATTAAACTTCAAACAAATGATGGTCATTGTATGCTCAGCCATGACTTTTGAATTTCCTTGCTTTCTGGGGGAAAGAGAAGAAAGTCTGTAACAGGTTATGTTTCTCATTACCTATGAGAGCAGATTGCTCCACAGCCTCAGTGCAAAAGGTTTTGCATTCTGACCACAGCTTCTGGCTGTTGGGACAGAGTTTTTTCTTGGTGTTTTAGTTTGGTTGGGTTTTGCTTGTTTTTTGGTTTTGTTTGTTTGTTTGTTTTTAGTATTGTGAAACAATCTGGGAAGACCTGGAGCTCTTCCACTATACAACACAGGAGTTAGCCACTGTAATAATGCAGCAAGTAAAGCATCAGTTACATTCAGCCAGTTCTGGTCATGCTGTTATGGCCCTATGGGGACTGGTGGTTTCTACATTGTTATTTTTCTTCCCTCTTGTTCCAGTTTCTCACATTTTTACCAGCCCTAGTGTTCCTCAGGTGGTGGATGAGGGCTTATGTTTAACAGAATTTGAAAAGAAGATCGATGTTCCAGACTCCTATTATGGACCACGACTCTCGTTCCCCCTTACTGTTGAAGATGCCAATGCTCTACTTCATGCTTTCAGGAATGAACAGGTAAGTTGCAACAATCTTTTTACTGATTTTACATCTCTGTCATGTTGTAGCTCCACAATCAGTTGAATCCAACGTAAGGCTAAACTGGTGCTTGAGGAGATATTTCATCCTTCCTTTCTGTCCCATTACCCTTTCCTGCCAGCCCCACGTGATCATACAGGTACATGGTGAGCTGTCTTGGGAAACCGATCTGGCTGGAAGCCAACACAACAAAATCAAAAGCAGTCGGTTCTCAGGCAGACCAGTTGCCAGATTTGATTGACTACTTGGCTGTGTGACCACCAGAGCCAGCAATGGGGAGGGGGCAGGGACTAGTGGGGACTGCTTCTTCTAGCATTGAGGTCACAGTGATCGTGAAATGTCACTGCTGAGCAGCTGCAAGACAGGGGTTATCACTGAGGGTGCAAGACTCAGGAAGGTGTCATAGGCTAACCTAGAAACTAGTTATTATCTTTTTCTGGGTTAAAAGTGCTCCTTTTGTGGTCCTCTTTTTTTTTTTTTTTTAATTCCCCACCCCATTCTTTTTAGAAGAATTGAGATGTAAGGGTTAATCACCTTGTTCCAGTGTGCAAGACTCCACCATAATAGAAAAGTGAATATAAAGCATCGCTAATGTAGTGGGATGGGGTGATAGCACAAACCTCAGGAGCTTGCTGTCAGCCGCTGCCAAGGCACTGAGAAGGCTGTTCCTGATTCTCCATGTTCCTGAGCAAGCCCCTTTGCTGCCCTCTTACAAGATGAGAGTGGGTCAGGGAGGCATTACATCGTACAGCTTTGTTTGAACTTGTGGTCATTTGGGCTTAACAATATATGGTATATAAAGGATAAGGGTCTGTCTTGCTTTTTAATATACTAAATGATGGTGGGGTTTGTTGGTTTTTTTGGTAATTTCCTGTGGAGGCTGATCTTAAAAGAAGCAAAGTATGAAGTGCAAGATAAATGGGCCCACCCAGGCTTCACCTTACTCTCAGCTCTCTCCTCTCTTAGTATGGTTGGCATTTTATTAAGGAAATGATTGTATGTAATTGGCCTTTTTTGTTTGCTTTAAAAACATGAATCTTGAAAATTCAGTCTGCAACTCATCTGTCTCCTCTACCAAAATTCCTCAGAGCTGTATTTGAATTAAGAACCTTAAAAATCACCGACTGACAACATTTTCATAAAAAGCATTAGCAGAGAAAAACAGAAGCTTCAATGTTGCATTCTCATAACATCTTCACAGTGGAACATAACTCATACCAAGGCGACACTTGCTGGAGTTTTCCTCTTGTTATTTCTGCGGCTTGCTGAAATATCAGTTATGGCCTTCAGGGGGTTTATGGCTGGTTTTTTTTACTCACAGCTAGAACGACATACTTTTTTTCTCCCAGTTACTTTGGACAGATGACCTTATGCAATGATTCTGAGTGCTGTATAACTCAGTCTCTTATCCTTTCTGTAGATGGGAAGAGTAGAAACAGTACACTAGAAGTAAAATGGGAAAATATGTAAAGCAAAATTGTCAAGGACTCTATATCCATTCACTGGGAAGCAAGTGCAAAGCTATGAACGCTCCTAATTCCCAGCACTAGACTATACAGCCTGTAATCATGTCTGGAGTTCTGTAGTATAAATAATCTTGGCAATACGTGTCTGATATTAATAAAGCAGACAGATATATTGCTACTTCTAATAAGTCCTCCTTTTCTCCCTGAATTTTTTTCTCACAGCTGCTTCATGCCCGCTATGTACTGCAGCTACTATGTGAAACTAGGAGGGTTCTCAAGGAGATGCCAAATATCACTCATCTTTCAACTTCCTACTCCAAGGAGATAACCGTCTGTGGTAAGGTGCCAGAGAAGACAACCACTTAAGGCTACGGGTTGATACTCTAAGTGGTTAGAGAATGATACATTTCCAAATGTTGCCATTTCAAGAAAGAAGAAAGTTCTCGATGCTTTTTTTTTCTCTCCCCCTCCCCCCAGTGCATAGATTGGAACAAACCAAAAAAATAAGGTTCCTGAGTCACAGTAAGTATATTTTAAGAAAATCCCTCACCTCCTCTTTCTTTTTCTCATTAAACATTTCTGAATGAGTCAGTATTAATTCAGCTAACACTGCAGTGTTGCTTAAATATTCCTGCACTTCTGTCTCTGAAATGCCACCAAGTGTTTTGATCACTGGCTGCAAGTCTTACTGCTTTCTCCTCTTACTGACTAAAAGACTTTACCATCATAATTTACTCAGTAATGATTTTAATGAGGGCTTAATAGGGGTGGCAAACAAGACCAGCATGACTATCTAGAATAAATTGAAATTTTAATAAACCTCATTTCTAAAGGGACCCAAGAGGACAGATCAGTCTTTATATAACCAACAAATTAGTCTCACGGAATGATGTGGTGTCACAAGGTAAAGAACTAAGAGCTCATTGCCCATCTATTTTGTTATGCTTTCGTAAATTATGGATAAAGGGATGTGATATCCTGACTCTCCACAGAACACAGTAGCTGTGAAAGAGAACAATAATGGTGACATTAACTCTTGACAGCTAGCAGTGTGTGCTGTGTGTAATAGTAAAGTGGTATAAGGAAGGGTACTATGACACATGCAAAACAAATACTGGGTTTTAAGATGTGGTTATGCACCTACTTTGATTGCAGGAAAGGGTTAGTTTAAATGAGGTTTTGTATAAACAATAATTTGTTAACCAAACCAACAAAACCTCTCTGCAAACCAAGGAAAGACAGATTCATACTTGTTCGCTATACAGCATGCTCTTACTAAGCAAAACATACCTCCTCATGTTTGTATTGCATTTGCACTATGTACACAGAATCTAAAGGGGTCCCTTTCCTGCCATTGAAACTCATAGCTTTTGTAACCAGAAAGATCCTCTGCAGAAGATGAAAGATCATTTTTTATACATAATTGGTCAAAAATGTTGATTTCCTTAAAATAAGGTATCCCTTTCTCCGTTTTAATTTCAAATTAATAATGCAGATTAAATACACACCTGAACTGTTTGCATCCACATACATGATGAAAATCTATCATAGCTTGAAGGAATCCTTAGAATGACTTCAGCAGGGTCATAATTAATGAAAATTTGCACAGAAAACATGTAGACGGGGTAAAAATGTCACTTCTCTTTTCCTACTCATTGGTGGTGAAAGCGTATTATTACAAGGTAGGTTTTGAAACTTCTGTGGCTTTGTGGTAGTGAGTCACAGACTTGAGCAGGCTGGTTCTGTGAGCACGAAATTCAGTCATATGCCAAGGGGAGCCATGCTGCAGCAATCCTTTGTGTTGGGGTGAAATTCCCCTGTGTTCCAAAATAAACCTCTGAGATAGGGCCAAATCTGGCATTCCTGTGGCCTTAGCACTGAAGCGTACAAGCACGGACAGTTCTTGACACTCTCCCATCAAATCCTGCCTGTAGTAATCAAAACCTGTCCCTGAATCAAACAGATGTTCAATTGTGCTTTATATAATGGGGCTATTTAGTAAATTTAAACCTGTTAGTATGTAGAATTCTATCATACTTCTAAATGTCATTTGGTGACATTTTCTGGTTTTCAGGTTCTTAGGATGTTTGTTCATCTTACTCCCATTTCCCTAAGGGAAAGTTTGGCTATGTGACTGGTCTGATCCTCAGATCCAGCTGAAAGACAAAAACTTTATGCAGGACAACTGTGTACTCTTTTAAGTATTTAATTGCCAGATTTTACAAGCAGCCTCAGCATGTTCCTTAAAAGGGAGTTAATCAAGGCATATTACTAAGGAAAACATGAGGAAAAACTTCTTGGGACTAACTAATTCTAATTTTACAATTTTTTTTTCATGTTCTGTGAGGAAAAAAAAAAAAAGGAAAGAAAAGAAAATAAAATTATGTTTTTGTTTCCTGTAGGAGATTTGCATGGAAACCTCGATGATCTTTTGCTGATATTCTATAAGGTAAGTAGACAGTCTGTGATGTAGCGTTTTCACTTCATGATTTGTTGTTAACAAATATTTGTTATGTTACATTGTTAAAATATTTATGTCTGATAGATTTATCACTGTTAGAACTGTATATGCATTATGCATGTACCACACACAAATCCTGGAACAATTTGAATGGTTCCTTTGTCATAGCTTTTCCTTCTCCATATCCTTCTGCTCACTGTGAAGAGGGAGATTCAGGAAATCTTTCTCTCCCTTAATGTTGAACTGGAGCATGAACTAAAACTTAAGATCGTTCCTTGCAATGTCTCCAAAGTCCTGCTGCTGTTTTATATTTTGTATTGACTAAAGTCTTCTGAAATCAGGAGCTAACTTAGTTCCTGATGTAACACTACACCATGCATAATTCTGGCCCTGCAGAAAAAATGCAGAAGCTTTCATTTAGGCCTTCCATTGATACCTGCAAGGTATTTTTTATTATTTGTTTACAGGAAACAAAAAAGAGTGCTGCCTGTTTAAAAGCTTTTCAGGTCTTGGAAGCAATCATGTAGTCTGCACAAAATGGAAATACCTTGGGCACCCTTTACATATCCTTGAACAGCTGCTCACTTTTTAATGTTAAAAAAGCAAAGCTCTGTTTTACTGATGTGAAAAAAATTAAGCTCCAGGCAATCTTTTCCGCAATTGTATATTTAACTGAAGATATGGGAAATTTCCTGTATTTAGTTTCACATTTATCTTTAGCATGAATCACCACCTTTCATTCAGCAGATACTCTCTTTGATTTGAGCTTTCCGGGGGAAAGGGTTTGTGTTTGATCCTTTCACATTCATCTGCACTGAATGGAGACTGAAGTGAGCTAAACCAGGTGTTTAAATGATGTAATTCCCCCCTGCTTCCAACTTGTTACACTTCTGACACTTGAATGGAAACTTGCTTGTTTTCCCCAAGTGCATAACTGAAGCCTGTTGAAGTATAATCAGACCTTTTTACAAAGTTGTACTTTTCTTATTAATCAATTACTCGCACTCTTTTAGCTGTTGCTTTAATTAGGCAATCTTTCTTTTTAAAACTGGAATAAGAGTATGATACAGATTGGTTTCATACACAGGACCTGGAATGGGGAAAAAACCTATTTGGAAGATAAATGCTCAGATATAGTGGTATTTACCACTGCAATCAGCCTGATTTTTACTGTTTTGGAATAAACAGAAGATGATTCTTTTTCCTCTCTCTAATGGACGTTATGAAGAGGAAAAAACCTCGAACCAAGGACTAAATCCTGACTTCAGTAAATTCAGAGCCAAAGCTCATACTGAGTTCAGGCAGAGTTTACCCCCAGTTGTCCTCTGTTAAGCTTCCAGGGGAGTCCTTCCACCAAACCAAATAAAATGGGCAAATATTTTGCCATTTCAAAGTCGTCGGAGAAAACAGAGAGCACACGATAAAGCTGCTTAGTTGTTTAGAAGCAAATTAAATGACACAGTATTTTCTGTCCCCTCTGAGCGGTTTACTCAGCTGAGCAGTGAATGCAGTCAGCCTCTATGATCCTTTTTTTTCCCTGCTTCCCTAACTCTGTTGCAGTGAGAAGGGATTTCTTCCTCCGAGCTGGTGTGAACCACCCATAACCTTAAACAAGAGGGTGCAATCCTAAACAGTGCCATGAAGAGTGTAGTGATCTCAGGCCTGCGCAGAGCCGTGCAGAGCTGAAATGGCTGCTCGGGCATTTTGGAGGCCTTCACGCACGCTTGGGTGCCTTTGGGCATGGGGAACTTTTATCACAGCACTTCTACAAACTGCCAGCAGCAAACACACAGAAGCTAGCAATCTATAGCTTATCAATACAACGCTGGTTATAATAGTGCGTGCAATTCTTGAACCTGGTTTGGGTGAGGCTAAGGTAATTGCTTCTTTCTCAATAGCCAGTTTGTAAGGTTCATTCAGTTCCTGCATTAATATCCATTAAATGACAGCATTTCCTGAAATTCCTTGAAACCTTTGAATTTTAAATTATGCATTGCTAAGTTAGATTGTTAAATGGATGCTATGGATAGAAATAGCCTGAAGCTGTAGAAAATGCAAATGGCAAACGGAAGTTAGTTAAGCACTAACCCAGCAGATGCAGTAATGATGCCCAGCAGCAAGCTGCTAATCATTAGAGGGCCATGTTCGCTTCTTTGACATGTCAGAGCCTGCAACAGCGTTTAATTTAATTTTGCTCTTATTGTTGGTTGAAACCACAGAAAAAGAAATAGTAACTTTGCATGACTGTGGAAAAAAACTAAAATGTGACGTTTAAGTTGGAAGTCAAAAACAAACTCTCATTTAAAACTAAGGGTTGTGGGTAAGCTTTTCCAAAAGAACCATAGAATCGGGAGAATGCTTCAGTAGATCTGTCTTTGCATGAGGACTGCAGTTACAGCATGGCTGTGTGTATACTGACAGTCTGCTGGTGATTCACATGCCTGTCGGTTTTGAGGCAAAGTTTTTATTAATTCATCTTTCCAGGAGCTGCTGCTGAGTCTCTCCTGACTGTTCCACTCCTTTTTAAAACCACTACAACCCACTGCATTAGCAGAATCTCATACATTGCGACTCTTGTGAGCACAGAGCAATGACACACCTCTTGTAAGTTAACTTAGAGAGAGCTAGAGAGGGGCTATGGCAAAACCCAAGCCAGCTGTATTTACAGCAGTCAGGACTGTGCTGCTGTGGGCATCGAAAGACCAGGATACACTACTGCATCCCGACATAACAGCTCGGGACACTGATTGGGACAAAAAAGAGACTTCCTCCTAATGGATTCAAATTGAATGTTTAATTGAGTCTCTGGCCAAATCCTGCATCCTGCAATAAACCTCCTAAGGCAGTACACCAGGGAATGCCATAGGAACATAGGAAGCGCTGGACACTGACACAGTAGGAAGTGGGATGTATTGCAATCCTGCCGAACCTGTTAGGAGTGGCTTCCACAGTTGTAATGTGATTTTATAGATGTTCTATGGCTAATTCTTGTGCATGCCAATTGTGAAAACAAAGGTTTCCTTTTTTCTGGCAAGTCAAAGTCGAAACAATATTTCCCGTACTCATGATAGGAAATAATGAAGCTACAGATAATTGCTGCTATACTTTCTCTAAGCTGATGGCACCCATTGGCATGTTGAGAACTAACCTAATAAAACACGCCATCGATTCACAATACTAAATCACCATTCATAATGAAGTATTGCTCTGTATCTTCAGAAAAAATAAGGTAAGTAATACCTGTATGAACAGCCTTTCAGATTTGTGAGCGTTCAAGTGTATTTTTGCCCTGGACCGGGGCAAAATGCAACATCAGTAAAATTCAGGTAGTGCTTTCAGGATTAAAGCAACTGGAATCAAGGTTCTTCACAGTTCTGTATTAAGATTTGATGTCCTCTGGACGGCAGTCTTTCCCAGGAGTTTTAGAAGCATACACTGCAAACAATATATGAAATCCCTTTTCTTACTGCATAAGGAAACACAAGAACCTTCAGACGTGCATCAGAAAATCATTTTTCATGGATTTTTAGTTGTCCATTCAAAATGAATGACTTGTTTCTATTTTCAAGTGCATAACTTCCTGGCAGCTGTTGCACTAACAGAAAAGTGTATTTTATTAAAAGACTAATGTTCCTTTCGGTCCCTTTCAAATTAATTTAATAGGTAGAGGAAAGGATTAGAAGTGGCATCATAAGAACAGTCAGAGAGGTCATCCCTTCTCTGATGGCTCATACGGGCTGTCTGATATGGAGATTTTTGTTCTAAGCAGTGGAAATAAAGAACTTCTGCATTTTAGATCTCTGTGTTGTGCAGGCTTTTGCAGATTTTCTAGCAATGTGTTCTTGTTTGAGATGCTATTTCCTTTGTTACAGTAGCATAGAAGTGTCTCTAAATGTTCTCGTTTTTCTTTCCTTCTGCAGAATGGTCTGCCTTCAGAACAAAACCGATATGTCTTTAATGGTGATTTTGTTGACAGAGGAAAAAATTCTATGGAAATACTTATAATCCTGTTTGCATTTCTTCTTATCTACCCCAATGATTTACATTTGAATAGAGGAAACCATGAAGATTACATCATGAACCTGAGGTAGATTTTAGGGGGTCGGGGGGGAGGGACTATCTGGCCTTTCACAAGAAACGTTGGAGGTTTTGAATGCTGCTTTAGCCACTGTAACACTCTAAAACAGAAATAACGTTCCATTAGGTATTCAGGTGTAGCTCTGCATCTTCAAGATACATGAGGGGGCAAAGAACATCCTCATTACACACAAGCACTTGAACAGGAGTTATGTCTCATTTCTGACCTAGTCACAATCCATTGAAATGAATGGGCTTACTGCAGCTTCCAGAGTACCAAATCTGGAGAAAAGGAGTGGATGGAAGGATGATGTATTAGTTAAAGCAATGGCTTTTTCCACAGCATAGCAAAAGACATAGTACGCAATATAATGGACCCGGTAAACCAGGAGCTGATATTTTACTTAACTGTGGACTAAGATGTCTCTTCTGTTGTGGATGGAGTGAGGCACTTCACTTGTAAAAGAGCAGCAGTGAAATATTTACTGATGTAAAACAGCAATTTAACAAAGTTTGATAGTAAATACAACAGTTTTAACAAGATTTGAGATAGCAAGGCACACTCGGTTATTTACTGCATAGAGGGCAGGGTCAGACAGAGCTGTCAGGGAGACCTTCCTGTTGAGTCAGGAGGTTCAGAAAGGACCCCCTTGGTTTCTAAACTTCTCAGAGCAGAGTCTGGGTGCCACTGAATCCAGTCCTAGTCCCAGATTTGGTCAGTGGTTTATGTCTAAAGGATTATATATACGCAATCAATCCTTTATATAACTTAACTAAGATTTCAAAGTTTAGCATGCTATAAATTACTTCCTGAGGATCTGTTGTGGCAAGGACTCTCTGAACCTCAAGGAGTAACCTTGAGAGGTGTCCCTGCTCAAGGGGAGATCCTGGTGTGCAGCCTGCTGCCGTGCAGGAGAGCGCACAGGGGTGGAGGGAAGACACCACCACAACTTCCCAAACACAAGGGCTGAGTAAATATCCGAGCTTCTACACAGTGGAGGTCCATGAGTTGAGAGGTGTCAGTCTGGCCCATTGCAGGAACAGCGAAGACGCACTTTTCTTATACAAGCATTTGTACTCGGCTGTACAGCCCTGCCAAGGCAATGAGCACAGACACTCTGACCGTAGTTAAAGTGTGGCTTGTAGACAGTATCATCTCACAGACATGAGAACTCCTCCTCAGTCTTGATCCCTACAATTCTAAGTCGCCCAGGTAAGTCTTTGGGTGACTGGAATATATTTCTGTTTTAACACAAGCATAAACCTGGTTAGAGGCCCATGTTCAAATCCTATTAACGGTCCATGTAAGAGAATCAGTTTCACATGATACTTCATTTTTCAACACTCAAAAAAAAAAAAAAATCAAACCCCCACACATAAATCAAGATTAGTTGCTTTATCTAAAAGGCAGGAAAATTCCCACCCAAAATAGTGGAAAATATTAACCAAGTCTGTGATGGGTTTGGAGTGCAAAGATGCATTCCTGCGTATGACTCTTTGCTAGGCATTTTGATCAGCAGTGCTGCTCATAGGTAAAATTGAAAGTTGGGAGTTAGGGTGTTGTGAAAATGCCCCATGCGCCAAGGATATCTTGGTATTAAAAGAATGAGGTATCAAAATCCTTGTCCCTCGTGGGGGAAAAGACATAACAGACAACACCGTCCAATAAAGTTGAGTGATACAGAACAGAAACTCTGTGGAGGTTTTGTGGGAATTTTTGCCCATCATCAGTTAGGTTCTTTTGAAATTTCTTTCCAGTTATCTAAAAAGTAAAACTGCTAAGCTATTTCATTTAGATGGGAAAAAGGCCACTTAATAATTATTGAGCTGGATTCTGTTCCTGATTCTTGTTCATACAAGAAATCAGTTTAACTCAATTTTTGAGACAGAGCCGAAGAAGGCACATGTAAACAGAGGTGAGACAGAATGGCAGGAGAAGAGGAGGGATAGAAAACTCTATAGAGTGGTAAGCACTGTAGAATATCATGCAGAAGGTGCATACTGGAAACCAGTTTATGATGATGTCCTATTTTCAGATATGGCTTCACAAAAGAAGTTTCAAAGAAGTACAAGGTAAGATTTCTCCTCCTTTCCCTGTATTTTCTTTGTAGTCTTGCACATGTGAAATGAAACCTGTGTAAACAAGGAAACTTCCAACCAGTTTATTTAGATGTAATACAGAATGACTTTAGTAATGTAGTTGAAATTATTTTCTTTTTTCAGTGGAATAACTGGCAAAACAATTTTAAGTGTTACCCTTTTATGCTGAGAGATCTATGGGATGAAATAAGTAACATTTGTAAGGCCACTAAGAACACAAAAAGAGGTGCATGTGAAAGAAAAACAAAATGCTACAGGGACAATCAAATGGCCCTAAAGTAAATGTCAGAACATGTTCGTTAGTGTGGCAGTTTGGGGTGTCACCTGGATGGAACCGTTTATACAGACTGTGGCCGACACTTTGACAAAATCTTGAACTTAGAAGCAATAGAATCTGCCAGAAATATGATCAATTTACATTATGATATAATTTACATTATTATGTTTTACAGGACCATGGGAAACAGATTTTGTGTCTTCTGCGAGATGTCTTTAGCTGGCTTCCCCTCGCCACTATAATCGATAGCAAAGTTCTTATCCTACACGGAGGGATTTCAGACACCACAGATTTGGATTTCCTGAATGCACTTGAGAGAAATAAGGTAAGAGATCATATTCATGTGGAGCTAATTTTGTATTTTTTTCAAAAACTTAGCAATACAAATGCAAAGATCAAGTTGTTTGCATTAGGAAAGGAAATGGCTGCTTGTATAAGGCATAGAAGGCAAAAAAAGAGTGTTTTTCTTCCAAATCAGTGTTTCAGAAGGAAGGTTTCAGTAGGTGTTGAGAGCCAATTGCCTGACTGCTGTAAAACAACATAGGTCTTTTTACTTTAAAATAGCTGAAGACACTTTAGATAACTCCTTCCTGCCATAATGATGCATTAGCCAGAAAGTATGAAAAGTACTTAATTCTCAGGCATTTCTAAACACTTTAGAAATCAATCTAGACACATCCTTTTAGCGCTGCCTTTTGACCTGGGGCTGTGCTTCTGCCATCTGTAGTGTGGGGGAAGTTCTCCACCTGTGAGGCACTCCCTTGGCAGCAGCATGTGGGAGAGCCTTTCCGGCAGGATCAAAATTCAGGACCTGGCCTTGAGAAAACAGAAACTACTGCTTTTCAGGCGTTTAGAAGACAGAAACATTGATTTTTATTTTTTTTTTCTGAAATGGTGAGCAAACACAGCTCTTTCAAATCAGTGGAAATGGTGTGGGATTTGATCTCAATTTGGACAACTAAATTGAGATGCCTGCTTCTGAGCAGGGTGATTAGGTTCCTTATAATCAATGGAGATCCAGGAGATCCAGTGGAGATCCAGGTCTTATTGTTGCTCAGACAGTCTCCAGTGTTGTTTGTGGAAGAAGCGCTTAGCCGATGTCCCCTCTGGCTGCGTCTGGAGAAAGTCTTCTTTGCAGGTCTCCTCCACCGGTCTCTTTTAGGTCTGGTTCATATCTTCCCACTTCATGCTAATTCACAGGCATGGTAGAACATCCCAGATGGCACAGGATACATACATTTAAGCAACCTTGTGTACCTTGTCATTAGTGTCTGTGGAATTTAGAGCTATTTATTTCAGCCTGATGTTTTCTAACACAGAAATAAATGCTTTACCGTGTAGTCAGGTGTATCTCTGTTTCTTAAAGATGTGAAAAAGGACAATGAATAGTTCTGGTCATCAGAGCCTAGGCTCCGTTGGCTGTACCACTGTCCACTAAAACTGGGTGCCTAACTACAGGTGTAGGTGTCCTGTGAGCCGAGTTCTGCCCACGCTTTCACCAAGGCTGGGCTCAGTGTGTTGCTGATGCGGTATCTGTGAAATGCAGAATTAACAGGTCAAAGTTGCTGCTACAGGAGAGTGTTGCTAATGAGACATGTGTGGGCCACAACGCAGGGCAACGTCACTCAAGGCCAACTGATGTATTTTAATTGGTACACCTGGCAACTGACAGGTCTCCAATACCGGTCAGTGCACTGGGGAATAACTCAGTGGTTTGCATTGTGTTTTGTAACAGTCCTTTTCTTTGTTAAAGAGTAGAATTTGGGAGGGAGAGGGTTGTTAGGGTTTTTTTGGTTTGGGTTTGGTTTTTGTTTTTTTTCCAGAAAAGAGCTGGTATGAGACAATTTCAAATAAGAAGGAAAGTTACTCCCTGGAGAAGAGTCTGTATTAATGGGCATTCATGGAGCCATAGCACACATCTCCAAAAAAACCAAATGCCCATGCATATTGGAGGAGGTTGATTTAACAATAACAGGGCCTGATGTAATACTTCAATTTCAGTGTTACCCTCCTGATATTCCATTGAAATCAGCCAAATTAACCTAGCATCATGCTACTGTATCGGGGCAGTACTGAATGCCATTTCATCTTCAGTCCAGTATACAGGTATTTTCAGTTTCCAGTGAAGCTGGGCACTAAAGTGTCTGCCCTGAGCCCAGACTGTACTTGCTGTACAGTGAGACCTTTGTGACTGACTGTGGCTTGGGATCAGTGTGTGTGTCTTGATAAGAATATGAGAGCAGCTCTGAAGAGGCTGGTTGCTGATAGATATAGAGCAAAATTTCTGCATGTGCCAAACACCTGCAGCTTTCACCCAACCTGTGAATTCAGGATATTATGAGGGGTCAGTGTTGAGTACAGTAAAAGGGAAACTGATGTCCCTTTCAGCTGACATCTCTGTATCATATTTCTATTTTGTTAACTCTTACAATGTGTTGTTTGTTTGGTTTTTTAAGTTGAAATCTTTGATGCGGCCACCGAAGTCAGTGAGAGACAGACAGGACCAAGTGAAGGAGAGAATTCCCACAACCAGATCCAGTAAAGACATCGCCAACCAGAATGTTGCAGGGAAAACACAACACATCTCTTCATTGGGCTCCACTGAGCCTTCAGGCTCCAATTTGCCTCCAGACCCTGCCCTGAAGGAGTGGAAGCAAGTAGGTGAAACTAAAGGCTGACTGATACTGACACCCCCGCACACCCAAACCCGTCAGGCGCTCTGGACAGGCAGTACGTTTGAGTCTGAGGGGACTGTCTTTTAATGAGAAACCCATCATTCTTGGGAGTACTCTAGCCAGCTATGAGTTCTTTGGCTGCTTTTTGTAGACCTGGTAATAAAGGCTTGTGATTTTTATACCTTACAATTTACCCAGTGTTTTTTCTTAGCCATTAGTTTAGTGGTAACTTGGCAGTGCTAAGTTAACGGTTGGACTTGATGATCTTAAAGATCTCTTCCAAGAGAACGATTCTATGATTCTGTGAGGAGTAAACTGCTCGGTGTGCGATGTGTCTGTATGCCCTCGTGTGGTTGGATCTGTTGGTACACACGTGGTTGTCATTTTAGGTCAGACTTTGCAATTGTCAGCGATAAGCGAGCACCTTTTTTCGCTGGGTTTTTGGCAGTTGAATGCTGATACTGTCCAAAAAAACCCCAACTCCTGAGGCCTACAGGCTGATTACTCAAGAGGAGGAATTTTTTGTCCTCTGGCTGTTCATTTCCTCTTGAATATTAGAGGCAATATGGAGCTCTTGTCATGCTGTAATTTAATAAATTGTGACAATTTGAAAAGCTTAATTTGCATGGCAATTTAGAAGCTCAAAATTGAATTGTGTATAAGTTTATTTTTCTGAGCTTCCCTTCAGACAGCTGCTTTAAGGGGCACACACTTTTGTTTTGCTTCTTGAGAAGCCAATCTGAAAATGTGATTTCCCAAGATACATATCTGACCTACAAACTAATGTAATGGGCACAAACACTCCCCCAACTAACCAAGCCTCCACTAAGCCACGCTTACAAATGTGAACTGGAAATATGTTAGTGTAAACCTCATCTAGTGAGGTTTAAACAAACACATTTTGCCTAATGTTTGCTACTGACTAGAAGCATTGCCTAGTCACCTTAGGTTAGGTGACTTTAAACCATGGTAATTCATCCTCATGTCTGTAAAATCTTGGTTTGAAACATGAGCTAACCCAAGATAATAAAGCCAAAGGCAACTCTTGTCATGTTTAGAGCAGGCACTCCCAAGCTTAGTATAGGTAAAACCACCGACCCATGTGGTTATCAGGTCTGTGCTGGGGAATAGAAAATGCCTCTCACACCTACATGCAAAGGCGGCAGCTATTGCTCTCTTTGAAATAGCCCAGGTACCAGCTATCATTCCACATGCACCTACCCGAGCCTGGAAACCTCAGTTGTAAAAGGATAAAATGATATTTCATCCAAAAAAGTTCATCCAAAATCTAGATAATGTTTCTTAAGTAGAACAAAAGTTTCATCCCAAAAGAATGCCTTGCTGAAAGGAAGGAAGAAAATGTGAGACCTACGTGTTAGCTGAGGTGTGTTTTCTCCCTGTAGTGTGGGGCTTTTGCCATGGCCAGTGCTACAGACAGCCATAGCCTGTCAGTCCTCACCTGCTACCAGTCCTCACTTGATTGAGTCTGCTGTTTACAGATCCTTGACATTCTCTGGAGTGATCCAAGAAGCCAGAACGGCTGTACACCAAACAAGTGTCGAGGAGGAGGCTGTTACTTTGGCCCTGATGTCACTACCAAGCTCTTTGAAAAGTATAATCTGAAGATGCTTATCAGGTCTCATGAATTTAAGCCGGAAGGTTACGAGATCAGTCACGATGGGAAGGTAACATGCTTCCATGTAAAGCAGAATTGTCCTGGGAGTTTCACTGGCACATCCACAGTAGATTTCTCTGCAAAGTTAATTAATTAAAAAAAAAAAAGAATGCCTTCTTTGAAATGGGTTTGGGGGAATTGTGTGCCAGATAGATTTTAGAATGAATTAGGGAGTTCTGACAAACAAAATTCTTTGCAGCTTCAGGGAGTGGGGACTGGCTTATTGCTCATGTGAAAACAAATGAACATCAACAAAATTCCCAAAAGGAGTTATGTGTCAGCGGAGTGCAAGAGATGTTCTAAGGCTCTGGAAGCCTTTTAACTTAATCTTTCCTCTTCTGGCCCTGCTTTCTGACATGCTGCATTAGGAGGCCAGCAAGAATCCCGAAAACCAGGTGTATCTTAGAAATCTGAGGCTTCTGTTAAATGGCCTGTTATATCACACCGCCCTCTGAACTGAAGTCTTCCTATGACAGCCTGAAAACACAGGCCCGGAGCTCTGACTTGACAAGTGCAAGCAATTTGATGAACGACATAGTTGTTCATCTCTGGTTTTATATGCAGACGATTTTGTAACCTGCATGCTTTTCTAAGGTCAGTTTCAGAAATCAGTCTCAAGAAGGGTTGTTCCAGCCAATCCAATTTCTTTGTTTCCTATGATCAGGTGATCACCATATTTTCTGCCTCTAACTATTACGAAGAGGGGAGCAACCGGGGAGCGTACATCAAACTGAATCCTGAACTGATTCCTCGGTTTGTGCAGTATCGAGTCAGCAAGTACACACGCAGGCAGAATCTTCAGGAGAGGTAAAGCTGTGGGTTGTGTGCAGTGCGCCTGTACTCATTCAGCATGCGAGTACCTGCCACGAATCTACAGCTTGACTGAATAATTGAACGGGCATCTATTTTCCTCGGTTTTCCTTGTTTTTCTATTTTCAATTTAAAAATTAATACAGTAGACAAAACGTGTTCTAAGTGCTCTAACTTGGTTTCCTGAGAAGCTCCCAGAGGTAATTAGACGTGGTACGTGGTTAGAACAGACAATTGCCAGGGACTCCTAAAGGGCCTGTGCCTGTCAGGTCTGCTTTAAGGCTGCAGTGCTAATCTGGACAAATCCTGTTATGAATTGAGTCCAAAAAATTTTATCACGACAGCTTTGCCATACCTAGCACTGTGGTCAGGTTTACTAAAGCAAAGCAGCTTAGAATTACCTGCATAAACTCGATTATCTCCTAAATTCGGATTATTCTTAGGGGCTTTGTTTTGTTGGTTTGGGGTATCTTTCCCCCCAGTGTTGCCTTTTAGGTTGACCCTAAAGATACTACATGTTAAAGATTATAAGAATTTGATAATGAATGCTGAAAAGCATAAAATGCTAGAGGATTTAAATCCTTTAATGATCTGCTCTGCATTTTTTTCCTCCTAGGGTGGGCACAATTGAATCAGCTGCCTTGAAGTCCTTACGAGAGAAGATTTATGCCCACAGGTCCGAACTCACTAGTGCTTTTGCGCAGTATGACCTCAATGGCACAGGTAACACTACCGCTCTGTCCAGGTGCCACCGTGTGCGCGTGGGGGCAGAGGGGACAAATCCCATGGAGAGGGGTCCTGCCTGCCAGTGGAAGGCTGGAGGGCAGCAGAGCCTGGTTGATCGTTATGTTCCTCCTGACCACAGAGGAGGACAGCTGTTGGCCGGTGCTCAGCCCCAGAAAACAACTTGCAGAGACGAAACTTGAAGAAGAAGGAAGAAAACAAATGAAACACGTGGGCAAATAAGGAAATAATGTTTGTTGTTGGGCAGAGAGTTTGGGCGGGCAAATCCAGCTCCAGAAACTCAAAGGTCACCACCTTCACTTTGGAGTATCTTCCAATGTCAGACGGGGAATTGGGGTGTCAGGTGAGGGGGAACTGGTCTGCTTCTGAGCCTGGGAGATATCTTGAGTAAAGTTGACTGGCTTTGCCGCTAGAAGACACATGCTAACCCATCAGCTTAGTCAGTCAGTGTTCACCGGGTCAGTGGTAAGTTTATACACGAACATGATGGCTTCTCGTTTGACTGGGTTGTCATCGGGACCCCTAAAAAGGCAATGAATAAGCGACAGTACCGTTTCTTTGGCCACTGAACAATTGTGTAACGTGTTTCTGTCTTGTTGGGTTTTCAGTGACAAAGGTCTCTCTAGTTGCAGCTCAGCTCAAATATGAAGTACTCTTCGTGGCATAATCTGGTTGTCTCAGAAGGTATTAAGACATCGTGATAGAATCACAAAGTTGCTGAGGTTGGAAGGGACCTGTGGAAATGTCTAGTCCCACTCCACTGCTCAGTGTTAGGAGGGTTTTTATCCCAGGATTAGAAGAAAATGTTTATGTTTTGCAAGTGTTCTTCAAACCAGCAGAAGGCATGCTGGCGACTGATTTCTGCTGTGTCACATACCGCTCGTAACCATGACCTGACCTCTCCCGGCAGGCAAGATTTCTGTCAACGACTGGGCTGCAGCGATGGAGTCTGTCCTACAGCTGGAACTGCCCTGGAGGATGCTGCGCTCTCAGTTAGCACAGATGAACCCAGATGGAGAAGTTGACTACACGTCATGTTTTTACGATTTGAAAATAGGTCAACCTATAAAAGAGGTAAGGAGGAAAACGCCTCCTTGCAGAACTTGGAGGAACAGCTTTTGGTGCAACTTGAGGCACAAGACAGTGGTTTGGCCAATCAGGTAGACATCTACAGCTGAACTAGTTGCTGAGCTTCCTTTTATAGTCACTGGAGGGAAACGAGCACTGCTAGGGTACGAATCATCATTCCCTGCTAAGGTAGATGCCTAAAATAGGTTGGATGAATCACATGCTAGAACTGCTTCTTACTTTCCCTTGACTCTCAAGGACGTTTGGATAACATAGCTGAGGAGATGCGACAAATCCTACCCGCAGCACTCAACCCTCCATCTTTTTCAAATGCGCCCCAGAGCCAATTCAGGCATCTGTAGGAGGAGGTCACATTTGTAGATGGGCTTTTAGATGTTTAATGGTAGCTGAGGTCTCTCCTACAGAGCCCGGTTGTGACCGAGTGGCTGCACAGTGTTTTGGTACTTGGCTGTCTCCATCACTTTTCTAAACAGCAGGATCCGTTCACGTATGTATGGCGGAAGCTTTGTGTGAGTGCATGGCATACAGCATCTTCCCTAGATGATCCATATTTCCGCAAATAATTACTGAAGGTAGGAGGTGTGAAGGGCTCCTTCCTCCCCGCCCCCACCATCTGAAAGTGACAGGTTTTAGTTGATTATTCCTCAGGGCAAGACACGAAGTATCATTTCAGGGAACTCAAGCATAAGAATTGTTTTTTTTTTTTAAACATTTGACAAGTTAAACTGAGAAAGTAAGATTTGGATAGTACAGATTCTGTTGGTTAGACTACCTCAAAGCAAAGTCTGAGTGGTTTCCTGTATGTGATTTCAAACCCAGGTTCAGCCAGCTTTGGTGGAAACACTGTGCAGGTACAGAAAGGATCTGGAGATCATCTTTAACATCATTGACAAAGATCATTCAGGTAAGCCTAGGTAACTTCACTCTACCAGCTCTAGGAAGCCTATCCTAGTTGTCTTTCCCCACTGCGTTTCCTCCTTAAGGCTTCTAAATATAGAGGAACCAGAGGTGATGTCATTTTTCCAGTTTAGTGCAGGCTAGACTAAGCAGTCCGGCTGCAACCGTGTAAGGGACAGTGCTCACAGCCTAACCTGGGAACAAAATTCTCCCAGATCCTGTCTCCAGTACTGGCTTCACTCTCTGGGGGACCTTTTCTCCCTTCCACTCTCACTCTCAGTACTTGCTGCGTTGTCAGCCCCGCTGCTGAAAGCATTAGATGCATTAGGCCCAAGTGAAAATGGACTTCAGTCACGAAATCACAAAACACGCCCAAGCCCCGGCAGGCAGGTAGCTCTCTTGCAGTGAAGGAGTGTGTGTGCGTGCGTGCATACGCAGGAAGGGCACACAGCACTGGAGCAAGCAATCTGCTCTCTCTCCTTTAGGTCTCATTTCTCTTGAGGAGTTTGGCCAGACATGGAAACTCTTCACTTCTCACCTGGGCATCGATGAGTACGATGAATCCCTGGACAAGTTAGTCCTCAGCATAGACTACAACAAAGATGGCCACATCGACTTCAATGAATTTTTAGAGGCCTTTCACGTGGTTCATAGGCTAGAGAAAAAGGCAAACTCATGAAAAGGCAGAACTTCCTGTGGGCTGTCATGGAAGCTCACCTTCCTCTCCTCAGCCATAAGCAGTCTGGGAAACCCATTTCCAGCCTGACAAACAATAAATGGGCTGCTTGATGTGGTAAGCACTGCAGTCACTGTGTAAGCCTTTATTTAGTCCCTTCTGGATGACATACACCTGCTAGTAATGAGACCGAAGATATGAAAACCCACTACTTATAGTATGAACGTGTCACTGCCACATCACTACACTGCAAGTGATCCTCCCCCTGGTGGCATCTGCCCCATCAGGCTAATGACTGAACACTGCCAAGTTCGCCCATGGAAACAGAACCTGTGGTACGTTTCTTTCAGCCGTCCACAGCGACAGCTGAGCAACAGCATTGATGACCACAAGGAACATATCAGAGCCTCCCCGGTGACGTAACGGGCACGACAGAGGCTTTCTATGGACTGTCCAGTCCAGGAGAGGAAAACGGGGAAGAACCATCTAGTTAAAATAGGTAGTTCTGCATTTAATCTTGCTCTTTGCATGATGCAGTGAAATCAAACTGTTCCAGGTTACTATCTGTCCTTGGAGTTTACAGATACACCTTCAAAGGCTCTCAGCTCAAAGTTGTTTGTTTACACTAGATCTCCTCTTGCTACTGGTTATCTTCCCTACATCTGTTGGGGTTTGGAGCTAAGAAACAGTCACAACTCGTCACCTTAATGAATGCTAAATCCATAGCATGGTAATGTAACATAGCCTAGATCACAAAATAAAGCTTCAGCTTTCACAGTAATGTGCAACTGTGGCGTCTTTTTTGCCTCTATTTTGGTAGCCCACACAGAGCAGAGTATAACACTCTGTTCCTGAAGGTGAACTGCATTGCTTTAAAACAAACAAACACACAAGAACACAAAAGTAAACAAATTCTGATACTACCAAACCTAAATATTCTTGCATATAGTTAAGCATAAATTCTTTACCAAGTAAAATAAACTGAGAAACTCTGAAACCGTGTTTTTGGAACACAGCAAGATGCAAGAGTCCAGTGCCCCCGGCCTTCGCCCAGCCCCCAAACTGCGAGCTGATACTGCCACTCCTGCAAGTGCCACCCCATCCGCTCCTGTGGGAGACAGCAGGGACATCTGGACCTAATTCCCTCGCATCCGACACTCGGAAAGCAACACACCCGTATCAAGGGCAGCCAGGTCAGGAGCTTTGTGAAAACAGTATTATCTAATTCCGCCTTAGTAAATACGATGTGCACAATGTGCTTTTTGGGTAGGAAAAAGTCTTTAAATTTTAATAACAAAAGAGCTAAGTAAAGTAGCTGGATTTTATTTAATAACAGTGTTGAAAGTACAGAAAAAAGCACTCTTGCCAGTTTATCATCACAGAATGTAACAGCAGTCCAACCCTAAGGTACTGCGGTCTTTCTTAAATTTTATTTTCTACAATTAAATACAAAATACTTTTTTGGAAGTATTTTGTAACTTGACAGATGAATGAATAAGCGTGCACTCGCTTATTTCTGTTGCCCAGGGGGCAGAAAATAAAATCTTTAATAGTGGAAACAAAGTTTCCAGTAAAATTTTAATGACATTGGGAATACTTAGTGTGTATTTTTAGCATGCATTTATTATGAGATCTCTGCACCGTGAGGATCAGTCCCATCTTACTCCAGCGGAGTGACAGAAAGGCTCCACCGAAGGTGGACAGACACCATGGTGTGTGGTGGGATCTTGCTTCCCACCACCAGTCTCCTTGCTGCGGGCAGGAAGCAACAAGGTGGAATGGGGCAGCGCAGCTCCGGAGCTCTCCTTTGCCACCACCCCCCCCCCCACCACCCCCTCCACATCAGAGGACAAAGCCGGGGCGCGCAGTAAGCCGGGGGAGCTCAGAAACACGGCTGACAGCCACCGGCTTCCATGTCCCCCTCTAAGGACGTGCTCCTGAAGCTACCGAACGTCGAGCTGGAGGCCGCTCGCTTTGAGGGATCACTTCATGAGAGGGGACGCGGAGGTACGGAGGCAACACAGCGCTTCCCGCGGCAGGCAGCGAGAAGAGCCTTCCAGGGATGCCGCACTGAAGCGCGAGAGGAGGCGAGTCATCCAGCCAAAAAAGCAAAAAGCCTGCCCGGCAGCTGCTAGCGCCACACACCAGCCCCCACCCCTCGCAGAAGAAGGGGGGTGGCAGGGGGAGTAACTGTGAAACATCTCACGCCAGGAATAAAAGCCGCTCGCGACTAAAACTGGAAGTGGGAGAGAGCCCGGCTACTTGTACTTAAATCCAGACTGTTCAAGCTGAAGCTCTTTTCC
>VZSF01003231.1:70808-102721 GCA_013398295.1 Chionis minor | reverse complement strand
TTTTTTTTTTTTTTTTTTTTTAAAAATCCCACTTTTTTTGCAGCAGCCACCTAGTATTACAGCTGTGAGACGTCCTTTGAGCAGGGACTGAATCAAGCCTGCAGCCGAGTGCAAGCTCTTGCCCTACGGGCACAGATGCCACCGCTGGTGGCATCCCTCTTTCTGGGCAGCTCTCTGCTCCTACCTCCAGACTGCACCCGCAAGTGCCCGATGTCGGACCCGGACTGACCCGGGCTCAAGCCCTGGCTGCTGCCGGAGGGGTGACGCTGCCGCCGGAGGGGTGACGCTGCCCCGCAGCGCCCCGTGCCCGCGGGAGTGCAGCAGCACAGGCGCTTCACCACCCGCCATAGCAAGTGACTGTCTCTCCTCGGCACTGGGAGGGACGGGCGGCTCACCCTCCCCTCCCCTCCCCTCCCACAGCCAGCAGGGCAGGGCCCTCTCCTCGGGAAGGAGACCACAGTCAGCAGGACAGACGCCAGACAAGTTGTGTGCCCTAATCATTGAGTTTTCACATCTATTCGCAGGAGCGGCGGCTGGGGGGGGACACGGACCAGCGCTGCTTTTGCTCTGACTAGTCTGACAAACTCACATCCTTCGCACGGCAGCGGGGAGAAGGGAAGGGGCATGAGGCAGCCAACAAGGGAGGGGGCTGGTACGTGCTCTGGGCTGGACACAGCTAATTATTCTGGCCAGGGCCCCCAACCAGTCCCCCTTCTGTTTGCAGCGTGGTGGCTGCCCCCCTAGAGCCGTGCAGGTGCTTCTGTCCCCACCCCTGCAAAGCGCCTGGGGCAGCGGCGCCTGTCCGACTGGGAAGACCAGAGCCGGCCTCTGGTGGGTCTGTTTTAATTCATTAATGCCCTTGTTTCTGAAGCACAGGATGCGTCTGTTTACCTTTGCCTTCTTTCCACAAATGAGTTTCCAGGGACTTCGGAGCTGGCTGCGTCATCCTCTGCTGGCTCCCCTGGGAAGCCTGACAGCCAAGCCCAGCCCCTGCCACTTTATCCCTGCACAAACTGCAAGGTCCTCGTGCATTTTAACTGGGAGCACACCCCCGCCACGCCACTGCTGCTCTGCTTTGCAGGAGCTTCACACACACACAGGGGGCTCCTCAGCAAAGCAGGGCGTCTATATAAAACCTTATTTGCTTAATTAGCTTTGCACTAAAATGCGACTCTGCAATTGGAACGGTTCTGCGGTCTGAAAAGTAACACAGCAGCAAGTTGCAGCTGTGCCTGACCCGGAGGTAACTGGAGTTTCCCTTCCACTGGCCTTGTGTTTCAGAATCCCACCCTCCACCACCAGCTACCCAAACTCTTCAAATTACCACAGAAATGCTTTCCAGGGGCCTGCACTCCATGTGGGAACTGATCACGATGATCATGAATATACCAAAACCTGGGTCATGCTATGAATTTCAAATCAACGACACCAATGATACTCCCCCCCAAAAAAAAAGTTAAGGGGTGTGCAGGTATATTTGGCCATGGGCTCAGTTACTTTAGACTTCAACTCAGTAAAACCATGCATGTAAAACCAACTACATCACCTTTCTTGTTTCTAAAAACAAGATTGCGCTGTAGGTAAAAAAAAATAAAGTCTGAGGGAAAATAATCTTGCATCTCTCGCAATCTAGGATTCAACAAGAAAAGCAAAAATAACTGCTACTACTGACTTTCTGTACGATACTGGATAGAACAAGAAACGATCACACAGGCCCTTGTGTGCTCGCACTCTGCGCTGTCTCGTCTGTCTGCCTAAACTAGGAAAAGGATTTTACTTTCATTTACTGGGAAACAAGCTAAGTGATCTCTCACAATACGGACGAAAAGGAAAAAAAAACCAAAACAACAAGCAAAACCCCATAATGAAGGCAAAACCCTACAAAACAGGCAATAAAATGACTTCCACATCCAAGTGCTCACTGTACCCAAACCCTGCCTTTACAGCAGCCCCTCACGAGGCCCACAGTTTCCATGGTGGCTAACACAGTACGCGCCTCTCTCGGAGCATCTGGCCCAAGGGCCCCTAGGACTCTGGACTGCCAAACTCTCCTGGTCTCTGCAAAAACATGGAATCGTCTGCAAAAACATGAAATGGCCTCCCAAGGCCTCCCACACCTTCGCTCTCTCGAGCCAGTGACCAGACATCGCTACAGCAGCGGCGACTCCGCAGAGGGACAGCAGGCGCAGCGGCACGGCCATTGGGAGCTTGGCCTCCCCAGGACCACAGGTGCTGGCAACTGGCGAGACAGGGGTTTACTTCCCTCCTTTCATCAAGGCATCTCAGGTATCTGTATAAAACTGCAGCCAAACCCCTTGTTCTTAAAAGCGCCGCGTGCTATTGTTATGGAAAAAAAAGGGTTTCAAACCTTGTAAAATAGCTACGCTTTGTAAGAGTGGAGGGGGACCTCACGGAAATATCCTTATCAGGCTTATTAGCACAGAAAATACTTCATTGTTTCAGGCCAAATCTACCCCTTTCCCTGCTACCTGGCAAGGCAGAACCGCTGCGATGCCCTCTGCTCGCTCCGTGGCCGTGCTGGCACACCTCCAGGCTGCTGAGGGAGCCCGTGGCCACGGGAGAGGCTAAAGCTGCAGCCGCTTCCCTAAGGTGCCAGCCGGATGCGTGCCGGCTGGCGGCAAAACCAGCACTGCCGGCACAAGGAAAACCACAGCTGGTGCCTGGGGTTAAAGCAGGGCTTTCCCCTCCAGAGGCAGCCTACCTCTGTTTTCAGTTCAAACAGCCACAGAGCCATTTCCCTGCGGGACATATGCCTATTCTCCTTGCAGCAGGTCCAGGCAGCTGCAGGAACTGGTTTCCAGTGGACAGATTCAAGGCACAGGCACTGACATGGGAGCTGTCTGAAGGGAGGATTCCAGGCAGCTCATCTCTAACTACGTGTGACAAGTGCAACTTCAAATTAAAAAAAAAAAAAAAAAAAAAAAAAAAAGAAAAAGGGGGGAAAAAAAAAAAAAAAAAAAAAAAAGAAAAAGAGAAACATCAAAGCCTTCCATAAATTCATGCTGCGCTAGAAGGGTGGCATTTATGCCATTCTTAACTCTGAGGCTATTTGCAAAGGAAAGGATCGGAAGACTGGGAAAGGGTGCTCAAGTGAAAGAGGTTTATCTTGCCCCATTCAGAGGAAGGGATTACAGGCATAAAACTGTCTGTCATCTTGGAGAAGCTGGAGTCTCGAAATTTTGCCTCCGAAGCCTCAGGGATGCAGGGAAGGA
Organism: Chionis minor; assembly: GCA_013398295.1. Classification (NCBI taxonomy): domain Eukaryota; kingdom Metazoa; phylum Chordata; class Aves; order Charadriiformes; family Chionidae; genus Chionis; species Chionis minor. The sequence continues at coordinate 99,488 of VZSF01003231.1, read as the reverse complement.
AGCTATTTTGTTCAGATTAAACATGGATGCAGCTTCCTGAGAGAGGTTATCCTCTCTAATTAGTGGATATTGTAAGACATTTGTCTCTACTGGCATTAGCCCTGCGCTGACTAGGTGCAAATGAGATGAGAATCAGGATAAATGTGTATTAGAAACTTCACCTGGTTATTTCAAGTTATTTCCGTTCCTCTAATTTACATTTCCATGGATGTTTCACACTGTGCATTAGTGATTCACAATGATGTACATTTACACACAGCAGGAGAAAAATTAATGAATTCCATCACTTCCCTTATTTGGGAGACTTTATACCCAAGATACAGCTCCCTCGTTTTATTATGCCTTTTGATCTCCACAGAGTAATCTGTTTTCCCCTTGGCAGAACTGTATAATTCTTGCTAATTTAATATGAATTACATTTATGCGCTTTGGGCTGAATAAGCCTCATTATTTGTTATTTCTTGCACACTCTCTTAAAATGGGGCCAAATTCCACCTACCTGCCCCTCGCAGGTAGGTGTGCAGGTAGCCTGATGACTCGTGTAAAACGCTGAGGTAGTGCGCAGCACACACACATGCAGCAACTAAACAGGAGGCTCGTGAGAGGGAAATGGGGAGGGAGAGCTTCCGAGCCTTTCCACCCCCACGAGGCACGGCTTATTGCATCGTGCAGCCTGTGCTAGGCAGGAAATCGTGTAAATAAATAATTATGGCTTTTGTTAGGTACGTCATGGTGCCATAGGCCCCACTTGGAGCACTGTCATAAAAGAAGTGGCAGATTCCTGTGGCTATGTCTTTCTCCAAGATACTACCAGTAGCTCCAAATGATTTCTGAAAAGACACAAGCAAAGAAGTAGGGAAAGTTAGGCATGCGTGATTATTTATTGGAAAAAAAACCCCGCTACGTGATGATTTTGCATTTGTGCTGAACACTGAAAGCAATTCTCCTTTCCCTCATGAAAACCTTCATCAGGATTATTATAGGACCCACATGAATTAGTTGCATCAGTGTAAGTAAATGAGGAACATAAAACTCCACAGATTTCTGTCCTTTGGGGCGGGTGGGTGGGATTACTCAAATATTGGTAATTCTAATGCTCTGGTGAAGGAAAACTCCACTTCAATCCACCCACTTACTTCAAAGCTTGTTAGCCACTACGATTTTATTCCCTTTAAATCTCCCACAATTCTTAAAAGTCGTTTTCCAGAAGATACTTAAGTGATTTGGTCTGTCTTTGCAGGGGAAAGCATAGGGAAAAAAATAATCATGCTCATCCCACATATTAAAAAAGGAGCAGGGGACAATTTTCAAATGCGGAGGCTTCCCACCGCTGCCCTTTGAACTCACCAGCTCCTGCAGAAACAGGTCGTTGGCCATGTGCACGATCCGATCCACGTGGATGATGCCCCCAATGCTGTTCACCTCGATGTCAGAGAGGAACGTGAGGACGAGAATCGCTTCCACCAAGAGCTGCCTGTACTCAGGCTGGGGTACGTGGTTCAGCACCGACTCCACGTGCACAGCAAACTTGATTTCGCACGGGGTCATCTGGCAAGTTTGAGGAGAAACAGAACGAAAACCTGACAACTCCAAAAGACGAGTTCCCCGCAGCCTGCAAGCACTTGAACATATGCTCCTCTCTGCACACGGGGGCAGGCTGAAGCGAACAAAATGTTTGTGTAGCTTTAGCACCTAACAGAGACTTTCTGTGTTGCTATGCCCTGATCCTGCAAACAGTTATGCAACTTCCAGAAGACTGCTCTGGCCCTGCAACCCATCACACACACAGCTGAGTTACGTACAGGACTCCTGACGATGCTTAGCTGGCAAATTAACTCCTTGCTCCTCACGCCACGGTCTCACACATTCTGCCGTGTAAGTATCTTTCTGGCATCGCAGGTTGGTTGCAAAGCCAAATTTACTGAGGAGTTTTTAAAACAACCACCTGCTCAGAGTGAATGCTTTTCCACGCAGAGATACCGCCATATATGTGTTTGTAGAGCAGCCCAATTTCTGCTGCCATAGCTCTATGGATGTTAGGTGAAAGCTGCTGCCTTAGGAGGTTTGCGCTTATTTCGCTTGATTCCTTTAAACAGCAAAATTAGATACTGTCTAGGTCTGACAGGCTAAAAATATAAGCCTATTTATCTACACAATGGGGATAAATAAAGCTCTCCGTTCTGCAAAAAAAAAGGTTTAAATTTGGCAGAAAATTCCAGCTCCTCTCTTCAGCTCCTACAGAAGAGAAGGAAGCCAGAGACAAATCCGAGGGAACCAGACAGGAAAACAGTCTCAGGTACACAAGCGCCTCTCTCGCGCTGATGGATTACTGGTCACAAGAGTTTGTTTTACAGACGTGAATTCAAAACTTGCCAGAGCGCCTAAAGACAGACCGGCACTCCAACTAAGGACAAAAACGTAAGGAAAGGTTATGGATTTAAAACAGTCAAAGCTTTGGTTAGAAACAATCACCCTTAATCTGTGTTTACTTTTAAGACTGTCATGCCAAAATACACTGGCTGCTGTTGCAGTATATTAAAAAAACTAAGCGGCAACGTGCACCAAAGCAACGTGCCTGCTTTATTCCAACAAGGCCGTGCGTTCTCTTCAGCCTGCCCAAAGGGCTGCCCTCAGCCACCCTCTTTCAAGCCCTGCTCCAGGGGCACAGGGGGTCAGCGGAGGCGTGCAGAGGGCAGGCTTGGCAAAGGGGAAAACCTGCCCCAAACCCGCTCCCAGGCCTGCCTGGCAGGAACTCAGCAGCACAGCCCCAGGGAAGCTGGCAGAAGCGCTGGAGGGAAGGTCCAGATCTTCTAACCTTCTTAAAACCAAGGCTCTGCAACACCAGCCTCGCTGCATCTTACACTGTCAAACCAAACATTCAGTCACGGGGCTAGAAAATCGTTGGCATTTTACTGTACCTCTCTGGTGGTTGAAGAAGGAAGGACATAACCATCGATGGACAGCCCATGGCACTGAAAGAAACAACATTTTGATGATGAACAGAAATTACAGTTCTTGCAAGTAAATCCGAGTGTTCCCTGATACCAGCCAAAATGTTAACAACTCTCAGTTAAAGAAATCCACAAAAAAAACCCCCAAACAACAACAAAACCAATTAAAAATATTATTCCACCCTTGCTGAAGAAGTTATTACATAACTGGCAAATGTTAGAAACAGCCTGACAGGGCACACGGAGAACGTGCTGCGTTCCAGTCCAGCTACTGAAGGGGAGGAAAGTACTTCAAGAGCCACGACAGCAAGAGGCACACAAAGGAGGAAAACAAGTCAACGAGAACATTCCGTGGGAAAGGATGTAGAAATGAAAGATCATGCAAAAGCACGACAACAGACCACAAAAGTGAGAACCTTTATTTTTCATGTTCACTAAAACAACATTTAGTTAAGTGTTTTATACCCAGGGCACTGCAACTCAAGGTTGTCAACACGTTGTGGCACTTGGACATGGGCCACCAACAGTCGGGGAGAGGTGGTGTTAGAAATACCAAGTGGTATAAAAGAAAAGAGTGACAAAACCTAAACGGTGAGAAGGCAGGGTAAGGAATGACAAGGCTGGGTACCTGAGGTACAAAACCGCACCAAGCAGAAGACAGAGCTTTTAAGAATAGTCCAAAGAGAGTTTAAGAATTAAATACTGAAGACAACTTAAATAAGCACAATTGATTTTAATAGCCAGAAAACCATTCCAATACTCCCAGCTATTACGTTTGGTCAGGACAGAAGCGATGCTCACTCTCCTGAAAGATCCCATTAGTAAAGAGCCATATATGACTCGTCTTGGCTGACATCAACATCAACAGCTTCAGCATCAATGATTTCAGAAGGACAACCGAAATCAACTCGAGCTGCTGATGCATATTTTTCCCAGCTGTGTAGGCATGAACAGCTCAGTGCTGCAAGGTGCTGAATGCTGGCTTTCATCCAGCAAAGCAGAGGAACAGGTGCATAATCACTTTGAAATGAGTAAAAATTCATAATTCCCCTCTCCTCCTTCCCGGAGAGCTGCTTCAACATATTTCTATACCCCTGATCTCCAAGGTGCTGGCAAGGACTTACTTTTCACTTAAAAACAAACAAAACAAAAATGTTAAGAATTCCATGCAGTTCAGAAGAGCCAGCAAGAGATCTCAAGACGTTTTGGAAGAGTCAGCGCAGTTCCCCACGTCGTTCCTCGCAGCCTTTCTGAGCTGGAGCACACAAACTGCACTGCATTGCAGTGCCCCTCAGTGGCACTGACCACAACCTGCGTTAGGCCACGGGCGATGCAAAACAGACGGTGGAACAGAATCAAACACGTGAACGTGTGTTAATGGAGCCCTTTTACGTTCAAGAGACATACTATGACTAATGAGTCCAGTTTCCACCGGCCTTCCAGCACCTCTGGACCACCACCTCCCCAAGTTACCATACAGCTCGCTCGCTTCTTGCCCTCCACAGCTGTCAACTTACCTTCTGAAGGATATTCCACACTTTCTCATAAAAGCCAACGGGAACTCTGTTAATAGCACCATCAAGTCGCCTTCTGCGCAGCCACTGCCCCTTTCGGTCACCCCAGCTGGTGTCTCCACTGGAGCCAGTAGGAGAAGTACTAGTGGGAGACGATGGAGTACTGCCCCTCTGGAAGAAACATTAAAGCCTTGGTTAGTTGCTTTCTGCCACCGCAAGTGCGACTCCTGGTGAGTGTATCATCCTGTTACAATGCTGCCTCAGAACCAGGGAAGAAACACAAGCCGTGATGTCCTACAGGATGACGGAGCAGGCCTGATCCCTTTCTCTCCCATTCACAACAAGCTTCACTTCTCCACTACTCCAACCATTTCTCAACCAAACCGGCAAGCAGTTCAACAAGGCATAACCCGGTTAACTTCATGGCTTGGTTCAGCACAAGGCCTGACTATTTTAACAACCGTGAGCTGGCTGCCAGGGCAGCGTTGCTGGTGTGCAAGATGGTGGGATCCGCAGGTAGGTCTTACTCAGACTTTGGGTGCTGTGTTGTACAAGAACCGAAGGGTCCATGAGTCCACCTCCATGCATAAAGCTCCATTAATGTAAGCAGATTAAAAATCATCTTCATGTGGTCATGTAATCATCACGCCTGCCTCTCTGTAAGTATCAGTCTTGCTTCCTTTGCTGTCACTATTGCTCTATTATTTCACTCTACCAGACTTGGAGTCTGGTAGGCAGCAAATCATCTTCAGAGCTGTGGCACCACCAGCAAATTCCTGTTCCCATTTCCACACATGCAGTCTGCTTACTCTTTGCACTCCCAGAGACCATGCTCTTCTGTTCCCTTGTTCCTTTTTGCACACATACTACTTCCAGCCCAGAAAAGGACTTCACTGACAGCTGCATCGCAAATCCCACCATCTCTGAGTAAGGAAGTACTTTTGCCTGAGCAAAGTACGGGGGAAATTGGGAAATAAGAACAAAAATTGTATGCTTGCAAAGGATGGGCTTGCTGACTCTACACATTCAAGCTTTGCAAAAAAACCAGCAAATGCAAACAAAGTCCATATTCAGTCTTATTGGTGTCAGTGAGGCATAGGTGGTGTTCCCTTGCTGGCTTGATATGATACTATTCCTTTCCACTGCATGCTAAAACAGACAGAACTTCCTCCACCCTGCTGAGCCGAACAAGAGGATACGGGAGGTCGGCAGGAGAGTGGGTGCCAAAGTAAAGAAATCCACCTGTACACAATAATTAATCTGGCTACTCAGTCGGTTCAGAGAAGCAAAGAACTCACTGAACAACTCCGTGCACTTGAATCAGACTCAGTGGAGAAGTCTGCCTTTCTGCACCGGTATGTGGGAAGAGAGAGGCAACAGCAACCTGGCATTTGTCAGGCCAGGCCACAGGCCTCGTGGTGCTCTGCAGCTGTGTATTTTGGACACCTGGGAGGTGCGCCATCGAGAGCAAGTCTGCAGATGCAGAGAACCACGAATCACAACCACTGCCAGTTTAAAGTGCAGGCATAGCTGCAAGCTTTCCATCTCTTCATAACAGATTTGGACCCTCAGACTTACTTTAAAATTGTTGAGATTTCTGTTGATAAAATATTTAAACAATTATCTTCCTTCTTAACAGTGAGAGCTTAAGAAGAGCTACAGTTCTCTGCCTTGAAAGAAGATGACTGCCCGAGAAGATACACACGCCCATAAATCCACCATCTCAGCAAACTGACTGAAGCTGTTCAGGGTTCATGAATGTCCACTGACTGCCAGCATTCATCAACACTACATTACTTTTAAATACTGATGACACCTGTAACGTAATCCACTATCAAGTAGCTAAATCTGCTATAGTGCTTTATCTGCTGCAACTGCTTAAGCTTCAGAAGAACTAAGTGGATCTAAATGTGAGACTTAACTTCGATTAAAAGATTACTAATGAGAACTGGATCCCAATGAAGACGAACAAAACAAAGAGGTAGGGTTTGGAAACAATTTTTACGCAGGAGAAGCCACAGAGAGGTGTCTAGAGCCAAGACCCTTGCACACAGACAGAGGGTGAAGAGCAGGGGCAGAGCTGCAGACAGCGTTTTACCGTGCAGAGCTGCAGACAGTGATTTACCGTACTGCTGGACATGGAGTGGCCCTCATGAAAGAACTACAAAACAAAAACAGACACCAACACGTCAGACAGACAGCCATGACAGGACAGGACACAAACAAGGTTAAGTAACCCATCCATGCAAAGACAAGAAACATGGACTCTGGTGAAAACTGCAACAGCCCCTGGGCTCTGGCAGCGCTGCATGTCAGCTGACTTCAGGGCACCATGAGACAGACTCTGCCGTGCCAGGAACCTCCTTGGCTGCGGTGCCGCCACAAGCTGCACATGCCATCCACCGCGCTCCAAGCACGGCCAACATGGGCTGCCACGGTGTAAGATGCAAGCAAGAGCTTCCCCGTGACTTGGGGCTGGGGCAAAAACCCCAACCTTCCCACTTCTGTTCTCCATTCGTTGCAATATCAGCAGCTTCTCTTTGTACGTGGTCATCCTGCTGCAGAAAGTCTGTGGGCTGCCAACTGGGTGGGCAGCTCTAAACAAACAGCCGCAAAGCAAAATTGTTGCTGAAATGTGGCTGCACCACCTCAGACTTACAGCACTTTTCTGTAATCCTCCCCCAGCCGTGCCTCCTAATTATGTGTTAATGGTTCAGACCCAAGCGAAGGCTTGATGTTCAGACACAAGGAACAACAGCAGCAAACCAGACAGCTGCGGTCAGGTCAGCACCCGAGCTCTGGTGCAAAGAGATGTTAGTGCAAGTACTTGAAATGTTGCTTGTAACACCAAGATGATTCCCCTCTGTCAAAATGACATTAAATCAGTATCTAGTGAATTATTCAGAGAATGCAGTGAGATGTGGCAGGAGGCAGCATAACTGGAAAGGTGGGGGGAACAAAAATAAAAAATAGCCAACTCCTTCACCGTGCCAAATACTAGGTTTCCATCTAATGCAAAAGCAACGCAGGAAACACCTTTCCAACCTCAACGAAGAGTCCAAGTGTTTCAGCTCAGGCCCGCTTCTGTATTTAAAACAAAATAGTGCTGCCACCTAGTGCTTAGTCCCTCTTCCTTCCTGGAAAGGCCCCGAAATCAAGACACCCGCTGTACAACTGGGAGCCCTGCTCTGACTGAACCCCCAAGGTCACTCTGGGGCCGGTGGGAAGCAGCCAGCAGCACCTTCACCGCCGCAGCCGTACCACGACGCGCGGCCACGACCACGCTCAGGCAGTGGCACGGCTCAAACACGGTGACCGTGTCTTGTGAGACAAGACACTGCATGTTTCACCGGCACCTCTGCTTCCCTGCCTCATCGCGTCCCACGAGGGATCATTAAATGGTCTTGGCTGCGGTAAGACCATGCAGGAACGCCACTCCTTTCTGAAGGCTTATCGAGCAAATCTGTTTCATACAATCGAAGGAAAATACCATATACTTCCTCAGAAACTTACAGAAATGGCCTCAGATTAAATGAATCAGGCTCAATAAGCTCTCAGAAAGAGAATCTTTTAAAAATATGCTTCTACCACAGAATCACAGCATGGTTTGGGTTGGAAGGGACCTTTACAGATCGTTCTGGTCCAACCCCCCTGCCATGGGCAGGGACTTCTTTCACTAGACCATGTTGCTCAAAGCCCAGTGCGCCCTGACCTTAACACAATGCTGGGGCATCCACAACTCCGCTGAGCAACCTGTTCCAGCGTCTCACCACCCTCATTGTGAAAAATGTCTTCCTTACGTCTAATCCAAACCTACCCTCTTTCACGTTAAATCCCTTGCCCCCTGTCCCATCATAACAGGCTGTGGCAAAATGTCTCTCTCCACCTTTCTTACAAACCCCCTTTGTATACTGAAAGACGAGAGTAAGGTCTGCCTGGAGCCTGCTCTTCCCCAGGCTGGACAACCCAGACTGAACAGCACGAAGCTATGCATTCTTGTAAATGTATTTTCTTGATCACTACCTTCCTATTTATCTAAAGCAAAAGAAAATGACTGATAGAAACATTAAAAAAGAGAAATGAAACCCACTCATATTAAAACCATTAGTCACATTAATTTACAATATTTTGGAGGTATTTTTATGACATCTCTCCGTATGCTCCGTTGCTGTGTACTTTAATATAGTGAATTTAAATATATGTACTTTCTAGCAGTGATCACGCTCCATTACTGCAGAAACAAAACAGGAAGAAAAAACCCCAAGATTTCTTTTCCAAGTCTATCTTTTCCAAAAGGCATGTGGATCACATTAGCAACTTGTGCAGAATATGAAAATGAACACTGTTTAAATGAAAGCTTGACTTTGTACATCCGGCCTTTCCTTAGCTAAAGATGATTAAAGAGCTGTTTTAAAGTTGATGCCATAAATACATTAGAGTTTGTTCAAGTTTTTCTATATTCAGCATATGAAACAAGACCAAAAAAGGACATTTTCACAGGAACATCCCTTTACTGCTTTCTATTTAATAATCAGCTTTAAATAAATGGATCTTTGGAAACTTCTGTCATTTACAAAGAATCTATTTGGCATTAAAAAGGGTCTCGTAAAATTAAGACAAGAATATTTAAAATAACACAGTACCAGAACAGCTGCATTTTCTGATGAGCATTCACAGAAAACCCTCACCTGCTTCAACTCACTCTTCAATTTAGTAATACCACTTCTTTCTGTTTTGGTTGCTCCAGAATGCCCCATTTCATGAATAGAAATTGCAGGGCTAGATGAAGACGAATCTCCAGGTCGCACTAAAAGAAGCAAATGGACATTTTTAAAATTCTAGGGGGTAGAAAAACAGATGAAATTTTATCTAGAAGGTAAAAGCATATCCTTTCACAAGCGTACAATGCTCTTGTCAAATCACATCAATAGTTCAAACGTGACTGCATCAAGTCAGGGGCCTAGATCAATACTTGGATATTGGGATGTGATTTTCAAAACACTGAGCAATCACAGCTTCAAAAGACATCACACTCGTAACGTGTCTGTGAGGGCTTAAGAATGAAGCTGGGAGACAGCTGAAGTGTCAGTCAGGAATACCTGGGCATCACAGACATGCTCCTAGAAGGCAGGTTAGGCCCTTTCTATGGTCTTCAGTCTGATCGTATAAGATTTCTTCATTATAGAAGTTGGCCTTCATACCACTGAAAGCTTGATACAACCTTATTTTGGTGCAGGACAGCTTCTATCATAAGCATTTTGTTTATTCCACTGCAGGCATACACAGGTACTGGCCACCCATGACTAATACACCACCTATACTTCTATTTTACGTGCCACAAGAGACCATCTAACTTTGTATTTATAGTTCTCACTTAACATATACAGGTACCCAAGTGAACAACTTACAGCTTCTTTCCACACCAAACTCTTTTCCACTGAGAATATGGTGCAGGAGATTTTTCATATCAAAGGGACTTAGGTTCATCAAACTCTCTGAAGCTTCTTCACCTAGTTAGAACAAAACATAACCAAAACCAATTACAACCATCAGCAGCATAGGTTGCTTTATAGGTTGTCTTCCTAGGAGAAGTGCTGATTGAACAAAGTTCAGTCACATTTCCCTTGTGGCTGGTGCTTCCTTTAAAAATATAAATATGCAGATTCACATTTCAAAGAAAACACATTTCAAGACTACAACAAACGCTGCATGGAAATCACTCTGTTTGCATTAGTGAACAGCACGCTGCACCCTGGGAAAAATCCCACTGAAGCTGATGGTGAGAAAGCAGTTTCTCCTCCGTAGAGCAAGATTGCTTGGAAAGGCATTACAGCCATCTCCCAACAGCAGATGACATGCAGATCTAAATTACAGAGTCAGAGTTATCCCATAAAGAAATGCATGCACATGGAAGGCTCGTGTTTTATTTGATTAAAGGATCGTGCTTCTAAGTGAGAGAAAAAAAATGTACATACATACACATAAACACACATGTGCGCAGAGACAAATCTCCCATAGGAGAACATGGAAAAGCCAGACACAAAGCTGAGGGCAGAGTAGAGAGCAGCTGGTGTTTAAGGATAAGGGATAACAAAAGGGACCCCAGGAAAGAGAGGTTTTGCACTGTGAATAAAGCAGCTTCCGCTATTCAGCTACAGCTTTGGGGGAAACAGGGCTTTCTGCGCACTCGTCATACAGAAACAGAATTATCCAAGAAAATTACCTGTTTCCTTTTGTCAGCTTCTCCTGAGGTCGAAACCTGCCTCTCCCCAGGGGCAGCTGCTCAAGTTAGTCAGGGAGCAGCAGCAGCATCCAGGGTGGGCTGCACCCAACCAACTACCGGCGACCCCCACTTCACTCCAGGAGGGAGAAAACCCCAGGGGATCAGAAAATACACTTACACAGTTATCCCCTTTAGGGTGTGCCAGGGCATTAGAAATGGTAACAAGAGCTAAGCCACAAAAATACAGCCCAGATCACACTCCTACGTGTCAGCACTTGACTATGTATTTGTCACATCAACTTCATTACTTTTCATGACTGCTCCTTCTTAGACTTCTGACCTCTTTCAGTTCCACTGAGGTGGAAAATTCTTCAATGATTTTTAAGATTCCTCTCTGGTTTCATTTCTGTCTTTCAAAATGAGTTTTAAAATATTTTCACCTTGCACCACTTGTTTGTTACTTAATTCTTGTTTTATTGTATGTATGTTATTTATATGCAACATCTTGGGCTCCTATCTATAAGAATTTTTTTTACTGACCCCCTAGTAAAATAACATATCACTATAGCCAAAATGTAAACAGCAAATAATTTTCAACTAAGTATATTTCAGGGGAGAAGGTTTACACATAGAAGGAAGAAGATCAGAAGTTACATTGAATAAAAACTACCATAATTATGAATTAAAGGCTCAAATACTCAGAAGATACCTAGGGTCCTAATTCTCATTGACATTAGTGGCACTAGGTCCCTAAACACAACCAGATGTGCAATTTGATGACCTGAACTTCAAACACTTAGTGAAAGTCTTAATGTCCGCTTCAGTTTGAGTAACTCGTGGGTGGGTAGGCAGGAATCTTTCATTAAGTCAAAAAGGGAAGTTATTTTCCAAGTTTGTAACTGCACGAATGAAGAAGTTGTTAAAAAGATTTAACACATAAATGAAAAATCAACCCCTGAAGTGAAGCAGAAATAATGCCGTAAATACCATTATGACAAAATTGCTCTTACCTGAGCATTTCAGACTCCGAGCCAGCTCAGTGGCCATCACCTGAATTATCAGACCAATGCGGAGCCTGAGCATCTCCACAAAAAGACTAGGCTGCGACCGGACGTACATTGCCAAGTACATAATTATTTCCTGTAGGGACAAATCCATAAGGACACCCATTCAGAGTGGGCCATCTTGTCTCCCCCAGTCACAGAGCAAACACTGGTGCCACGCTGGGCACAGCTGTAAGAACCCTTTTTACACATGCCGCATACCTGCGTCAGGACTGCAATACTGATGTCTTGGCCGCTCGCTTCATAAATAAGATCTGTGAGCTCCTCAGGTGGCAGTGGGCTGCAAGAAGGCAAAGCACAGAGAGCTGTGACTCAGGCACCTGCTACTGACCTCTCGAACAAACACCAGAACCAAGTGACCCAGAAATATCTTTGCAGCACAAAGGTGCCTGTGATTCTGCCTGGGGGAGTGCAATTCCTTCTGAAGGTGAGGAGTAAGTTTTAGAACAAGATGGCAGCAGCAGAATGGTCCCGGCAGGAAGCCGAAGGGCAGGCTGCTTCTGTAACTGAAGCAGAGCTTCAACTTACGTGGTAATGATTTTCTCGCGGGGTTCTGGTGGCAGGCCCACTGTGAGTTGCTTGTGGTGCGACAGAAGGTCTGTGCATGCCTATCATAATGCGACAGAAAGCAAGAGACCTTTTTCTGAGTCATGTGGAAGTGATACAGCTTTTAATTCCCCAAAATGAAGCATTTCTTTAGCAATTTTTAAGTGCCTTTCTATTAATCACCGGATACAGATTCAGCAAAATGCAGCTAACTAGTTGCCAAAGTTCACCTGAGGTCAACAGGGCTATGAGAGTCTGTCCCGGCTGAAAGCGGGATTCCACTGAGGCTGGCAGATCAATAAAGGACTTTATCCTTTATCAGAAGATAAACATTTGTTCTTTATTTAAGACAAAAATTATTTTAAATCAATGAAAAACTTGCTGTACTAATAGATCTCTTACAATCTATCTTAAATAAATATATCTCTCTAAAAAAACAAACACACAGAGAACATACTGCATCACATTCCTGAATTAGCCACCCCGATACATTCTGAAATGGGTGCTCCTCCAGTGTTTTACTCTTTTATATCGACCTCCTTCAAAAGTGGGTGTTCAGCTTACCTGTTTTAGCATCCTGAATCAAAGCCCCTCTGATTTTTAAGCGTCTATTTTCTCTCCCTTAATGTGGAACAAACCAGGTCACAACTCTACTCTCTTCCTCCCCAATTAATTTCCAGTGTCTTTGCAATTTAACATACACAGCTTTCCGTAAGCACGTCTGTTACTGCTTGTCCATCATATCTTATGGATGGAAAAGGTTGGGCTTAATGAAGTACCATGCAGGGCAATTATCACAAATTGCTCCCTGCAGATACGACTGTCACGAAACTAGGGCATCCTACCTGTGACCGTCAAAGCTTTGAAAATGGCCAGGAATTAGAGAAAGAGTTCCACATAAACGTGCAGGTTTAAGTAGGAAATTAAAGAAATACTTTAGAGTATTTGAGATGAAACATTTTCGTAATGTTCAAAATCAAATCTGTACCCTTACAGTCAACCTTTCTTGCTACCATTAAATAGTTGCAGACATATTAATGCCTCCATACACGCACATACACTCACACAGCAAAATGTCTGCCCAATGGCACAGGTGTCGCCAGGTCATGTTTTAGCATCATTTCTAGCACCATGACATACTGATGCTCCAAAAGTGTTTACGCTATCACAACAGAAATAGGCAATTAGCAATGACAACTACAGCTTTCAAAGCACGTAATTAAGCTTCTCTGATTAACAGAGATGAAATGAAGCCTTCACAATCACTTACAGCATGACATTCTCAGTCCGTGCCAACATTAGCACAGTTCTCAGGACAGATGAAAGGTAAAGATGTCATAACAAGATTCTAGATCAGAAAAGCAACTGATGTTTACACATGAAGTAAGAACAGAAGGTGGCAAGCACAAGCCCCACCAGCAAAGTGGTCGTTTTATCTCTGGCAGGAAACTGAACCGGCATTATTTCTGTTTCATACCTCAGCCAGGACTTCCACTCTCTTTTTGAGTATACCGGAAATATAACGGATCAAGCCCCACTCTTGATTGAGGCCTGCCTTTCTGTAGAGCTCGTTAAGCAGGCAATGCACAGTGACGCCGTACTGCCCGTCCAGCTCCGTGTCCCAGTCAGCGCCTCTGCCAGGAAAGAGACGGAAGGTGACTTTCCTCAGATAAAACACCACACTGCTTAACCTTTTCACACAATGAGCAGCCTGATTTGGATCAAATTGCTCACTTCGGTGACAGACTTGAGAAGTACAAAGGACATGTAGGCCTTCACCAGAGATCGGTCATGTGTAGATAAAACCTCCTGATACCAGCAACTTGCGTATTAACTTGAGCACTTGCTTAACTGTGAGCCTGTGACTTTAAAGCCACCACCCAACGGATTTCCCACCAGGATTTATATCGAGCGTGCAGGCAAACAGTTTGCTGGAGGAATGATCCTTGTGGTGCTTTTTCAGAGCAGAATTCAGCAATGTCTTCAGTACTGCTGAGGACTGCACCCGTTTTTCAGATGCCTAGGAGGGGCTCTGCAAGTTTTCTGCCCTGCCTCTTTCGTAGCTATTAACTAAGCTTCCACACTGCTTATGCCATTACTGAAAAAGCAGAGGAGATCTCTGTTCCTCTCCTGGTTTTGAAACTCACGGCATTATGGCTTCTTGTTGACAAAGTTTTGAAGCGTCACAGAGTGACCCTTCAATGCCTCTCAGAGGGACAGAGTCCACCAAAAGTCCACCTGCCTGTCCAGCAGAGACTCCCGCAGTGAAACAAGTACAGAACAGGAAATTAAGGGTGCTACGTGTAGATAAATAACAAAATGATATTTTTTCAGGATTTCCTTTCCACCTTAAGAGAAGCTGCTAAACATTTTGCTTGGCAAAACAAGATAAAAGAAGAGGTCCTCACAGGAGAAAGACTAAAATAAACAAAAATACAATCTTTGTAGCAGCAAGGAAGACCATCTGTGATTAACACATGCTTGTCTTTGCACCCAAAAGCAACTTTCTGCCAGGTTCCTGCAGCATTCTCCTGCATAGGAAGAAAAGCCCAACAAACACACTCCAGAAGATGATTCCATTGGTTTGTATTTGCATTTTGTTCAATCAAACACCTATTTAATGAGCAGCTGTTTACTAACCCCAACAGCTCAGGTTAGACCGTTCCCAAGAATGTATTAAAGCTGAGTTTTAGCCAGGGATGCACTTCAGCATGCAGAGGGATGAGAAGAAAAAATAGTGACTACTCATTAAAACTGCATTCTGCTTTCAGATAGAAAATGACAAGACAAAGTTACCCCCCCACTTTCCTTCTTGCATATGAAAATCACACCAAATCCTTTGTGAACTTAACAGAGTGCCACAAATATAGCAAGGTGTGTTGTCATTCACGGAAGGATTTGTGCATTTCACTTGTGAGCCTTCAAGCCTGTATGAATTCACAATTGTGTGCCAATCAACTCTGAAATCTGCACAAGCATATTTTGTAGCCAAATTATTTATGTAGTCAAGCAAACTGAAAATATCCCCATGAAAGCACAAAATATTTTAACCTCTCCCCTCAGAACACAACCCTGAACAGTGGAAAGCTTTTGCACAAGAATAATCAGATAGCTGTGATCAACTAAAAACGGGCTGAAGTTTATGCTCGGATAACTCACTTTAGTATATGCAAGATATACAAGATATCTGCTTGATCATGGAGCGTTGGGCATTCCTTTAGCTGCTCAACAAGCCGTCTGCAATCCAAATCTCCGTGAGCATCTTTAGGTAAGTGCAAAACATTTCCCCAGTCCTGATAATAAAAGACAGATGAAAAATCAAAGAAAGGATCTTGAAAAAATTAGCAGATCAAATTCAAACTGTAACTTCCCATTAAAAAATACAACAGCCAAGCAACATAACTCTGCACTTGAAATACAGACATATCACATAATTCTTGCCAGTCTACTGCAGGCATGAAAAGGAGACTAGCCCCAGGAAACACAACAGCCAGAATGGAACTCTGCCTCTAGTTTCAGTTCAATCAACAAAGAATATTTTTTTTTTAACAAAACAAAGAATATTCTGTAAAAGAAGGAAACCAAATTATTGGCACGCTTTCCCTGTCATGTGCTGTTACTTGTAAAGAGAAATGCAGAAGGATACTACCTTTTTTTAATTGAAATCATTTAAAGCTTTTTGAGTTCCGTCTCTAACCTGCATATACATGGCAGTTTATGAATGAAGATGTTGCCATCATAAATTTTCCAACCTTATGAAACTACCTTGTTACCAAAGGATTGCATAATCTGATTAGCTGAGTTCTTGGATGAAGAGGAGCTTTGTTTAGTAAGATATTCAGCAATTATATCGTTCTAAAATACATTTCTACAAACAGAACCTGTAGAGCAAAATCCTTGGGGAGGCTGGATACAATCTCCTGTAACCACTCTTAGCAGCTGGTCACATATACCAGGACAAAACAGGTGCCCAGCACAACCCCATCTTCCTGACTTGTAGTGGGATTTGGCTGGAGTAGCATTTCTTGGAGAACATCTCTAAAGGTCACAAACATCCCATCCTTCCCTTTGTGTGTTCAGTTAAGACTAAAGATGACAACTTAACCTTTGGCCTTTAAAATAATCACCTATTATATTATTTTCTCTTTCGCACACACCATTATATACTGTCTATTTAACCATTTGATACTGTCTATTTAACCAAAAAACCCTCACATAGCCAAAAAATAAATCAATTCCAAAACAAGGGAGTAGTTAGCTGGTGCCTCAGGCGGAACGGCTTGTCTGTGAAGCAAAATGAGAACTAGTACAGGGTTTGGCTGGGAAACACAGGAAAGGCCACAGTATTGCGTCCTAAAAATACAAACAGTATAAAAATTCCCACAGCTTACCTTTGTCTCAAAGAAATGGGGATTATCAACAAGATTCAGAGACTTCCGGTGCGTGTTCAGAACTTTAGTGGGAAGAGACATAGACGCAGCTAGAAAGCAAAGCCAATAGGAAAAAAAACCAACAAAACCCCATTTCAGTAACACAAAAACTGAAAACACCTACATGAAGCAATTATACTAGGTAAGAACAACAGAAACACCTCTCTAAGAGTTAAAATATAGAGGCAGCGCTTCTGAGCTGCTGTGCACAGAGCTTGGAGACAAGCTTACTTTCTGAAACTCACCTCCCTGCAGGCTTGCTCCAGGAGTTTCTGAGATCAGCATGTCAAAGGTTCAGGTGCTACATGCTCAACTGGCCCTCAGAAATCCTACAGCCCAATAACCTGACCCTGCCAAGTGTTTTAAACTTTTTGACAGGAAGTATGTGGAAAAAACGGTCTAACTGGTAAGTTGTCATAATTAAAGTGATAATGGTATATGCAGGCTAATGCTCTGTTAACTTCATATATTGAATTTAACACAGGATCAGATGATATGGCATATAAAAGATGAGAGAAAAGATTACTTAAAATGCCTGAAAGTTATTAATATATACTGTAGTTGAGTGAAAAAATGAATTCACTGACTCTGGTTCTAAAATTCTATCCAGCTGAGAAGCTGCATCAGTTTCCGTAACATTAGCCTGGAGAAAAGGAGGCTGACGGGAGACCTTATGACTCTCTACAACTACCTGAAAGGAGGCTGTAGCGAGGTGGGGGTCAGTCTCTTCTCCCAAGTCACAAGCGACAGGACAAGATAAAATGGCCTCAAGTTGTGCCATTAAAAAAATTTATTGACTGAAAGGGTTATCAAGCACTGGAACAGGCTGCCCAAGGAAGTGGTGGAATCACTGTCCCTGGAGGTATTTAGAAGACAGGTAGACGTGGTGCTGAGGGACATGGTCTAGTGGTGGCTTTGGCAGCGTTAAGTTTATGGTTGGACTCGATGATCTTAAAGGTCTCTTCCAATCTAGGTGATTCCATGATTCGATGATTAACTTTGATTATATGTTACATATCATAGCAGGTTTCCTGGGTATATACCAAGACATGGGATACTGCGGGAACACTACAGGAACAACTTTGGACTCATTTCTTGATAACTACAACATACTTGGGCCACTAGTTCTTTTTAAATTGCAGAATTTTTAAATACTTGAACTTACCCCTTTTAGCACCCAAAGCAGGTTTTCTGTTATTATCACTAAATAAATAATAGGGAGAAATACCTGGAACCTCCAAGCCCTTTGTCTTGGCCATTATTGACAGTATCTCTTTTGTGGAATGGTTCGCACTTAACACAGGTGGCTGATTAACAGTCTTCGAAGTAGGAGGGAGGTATGACTTCAGTGCTGAACTCTGCAGGACGTAATTTATATACTGATCCAGCTCATCCTGGCTATCTAGCGTGACAGACATAAAAGAACAGGTTTATTAAAGCTAAACCCACAATTTATCAGTTCTTTCATTCTCAAACACACCACTCTTCTTGCTTATACAGAAGGGCACGCAAAAATGCAAGAATATCATAAGCAAGAGATTTTTAAGATGAAGAAATTTGAAGGAAAAAAAACCATAATCAGATTTGGACACTTTGAAGACAGTTACATTAAGAAGTTGTTTTTCCCTTCAAAAGGAAGGGGAAGGATTTTTATTTTGCTGGTAGTCCATAGACCAGCTCTTCCACACAAACTCTTGTCTATGACTCCTCTCAGTTATCTTCCCTCCTCTAGCCTCTTCCACAACCCCCCATCTACTGACTCTTCAGACTCAGTTTTACTGCAGCGGTAACTGGTCAATACCGTACTACAAATGTGGGAAGAATACGCACAAATTCTCCTCCAAATTAAGTCATACATGTGCTGTTCACAGACTGATGCATGAGAAATCAGAATGACTATCAACTGTGCCCATAATAGTTTCTGCATTGTAGGTAAACCCAGGCTCTGCTGGTAGAACTTGACAGAAAAAAAAAAAAAATTGAAGTGAGAAAGCACTACCTTTTTCACAGAAGTCTGCTGGATAGCCTCCATATTCACTGTCAGGACTATTACGGCCTTCATTAGGGTCATCAAATAGTTTTACGTCACAGTCTGGATCCAGGAAGCTCAGGTATGTATGAAAAGAGGTGGTAAGAAATTCTGATAGCTTGCCTATCTTCACCCTGCAAACAGGAACGCATGCCAAAGAGCATTAACATCCACCATTCTGATACTGATTAATGCTCACTGAGCTTTAAACAATTCCTCCAAAATTTATGAGGCCTACTGTCAAATCCACCTTCAGTACCTACAAAGCAGCAGTATCTGTCTGATACTGAGAAAAACAAATGCAAAACAACAGTAGCAGATCCACTGGGCACTTACTGCTCTAGCTACTAATTGAACTTAACTGTGTTATGGTAACACCTACAGACCTAACTCAAAGCCTAATTGTGCAGGGCGTTGTATATTTATATGAAGAGACACCCTGAACAAAGACCTAAACTCCAAAGATAATGCATGAGAAAGAGGGGCTGAGAAGTTCCCATGAACAGCAGTATCTTTTCACAAAACTGCAGTGCTGCTAAAAACCAGAAAGCACATGAGACTGTCAGAGGAAAATACTGACCGAGAGAGGGCAAGTAGAAAGAGAATACGGAGGTACTGTGGCATCATACTAAATTGCTTTTATATATACACATGAATGGAACACATAAGCTTAGAAGTACTACACATAATTCATGTTTAAAACATGTACAATAACTGTGAAAGATAACTACTTCTTCAAAACAGAAGCCCAGCCAAGACTAAGTTTTGTATTTGCCACGGCTTGACATTTAGAATCATAGAATCACTTGGGTTGGAAGAGACCTTCAAGATCATCGAGTCCAACCATAACCTACAAACAAACCATTTGTTTTTCTTTATCCATTACTGGCAGTCAGAGATGGTACACCTCTTGGGAGACAGATCTTTCTCATTGCATCTGAGGTCCAGCTACCATCTCATTGCCATGTAATAACTAAACCTGAAATTTCTCTCTCTACAGAGTTCTAGTACAAGGTCTGTGCCCTATCACACGTTCAATATTGAGACTTGGAGAGGATTTAATTTAAAAAATCATGGAGAGAATCATTTGGGGGTTCTGACATTACCTTGCACCTCCAAAATAACCATCTTCTAATTTTCTTATGGTGGCAAGAACTGCTGGATGAATGTCAGTACCATCATCAACTAAAAAAGAACAATGGAAGAGTTGAAGCTTACCAACACATTCCTAAATTATCACGTCCAAATAAAGTGTATTACTGGGCATTCTCTACAAAGTAAATCAGACAAATTTAAATCAGAACCCACAACTGCTATCAATACTAGCTTATTCAAAAAATCCCAAATAAACAAGCAAAGAAAAAAGCACCCCAAGATAAGTTCCAAAGGGATTTCTATCCCTTCTTTAGACAGAAATAGTATGGAGATGCTGAAGATATGCAAGGATGTAAAGGGGGAGTAAAACCAAAATGAAATATTACCATGTGATCCAAGTTCAGCATGCACTTGAGAAAGTTAAACTGTACTTCTGATGTTAAAACTCAGATGTTGAAACAGTGAGGCCACCTGTCTCCTCTCAAACCAACTTCCACCCTATTCCCCCACAGTAATCTCCTCTGCTTGAAACAGAGAAAATTAGGTTTACCAAGCATTGTGTGGGTGATGGGAAATGTCAGGGTTGGTCTCCCAGTCATCCTCCAACAAGAAGTGAGGTAAGCCAGCTCTGTCTTGAGCATCTCCACAATCATCTGATTGTCTAGAGCCAGATAGAAGTGATGCTGGTCAGTAAACTAGAGAACAGAGAAAGATGACATATAAGTAGCTGTCAGTGCTGTCCTTATTTTTTGCTATTTCCTCCCTTAAATCATTCACAAAAACCATATGAGCTATTTTTGACCACAACTCAGACTGCATAATTTAACCTAACGAGGCCTGCAACTGTGAAAAAGAAACCCATGCTTGTGCAGAGTCCCATTTTCTTACACTTGTAGGCTGATCGTGACAGAAGTATGCCGTACAAGTAAAAAGACAATCACACCCATGAAGCAGAATCTTCCCAGTAAATTACAGTAACCTATGACCTAGAAAATGGAAGTACTCTAAATGCGGAATAACACACTAACACTAGCAACAAAAACAATAAATAGGCTTAAGTGCACGCTGGGGATTGGGAACTAGTAACTGTATGTCTCTGAGGAATCATATGAAAGTCAAGCAGAATACAGAAAAGCTGGCAGTTACTGTGGAAAAAAGGTACATTAAATGTAAAACAGTAAAGCATGTTGTTCTCACTACAGAGGAAAGCCAAGAACCACAGTAAAGAGACTATTATGGCTACTTCAGGAGCTGGAAACCAAAAAAGCCAGACAAACAATGGAAAGTATGTCAAAGCAGCCACAACAAAAGTTAAGGAAGCACATAAGCTTTGGGAGAGGTGGAAAAAGGAGGTTGGGATGTAAAATAAACATTAATTAGTAAGACATGTAATGGTCAAGGAGAAAACATCCTGGAAACGTATCAGAAGTAACAGGAAAACAGAAACTGTAGGTCTGTTAATAAAGAAAGAAAGGAGGTAGTATGAGAGGATACAGACAAGCCGAAGCATTCGATGCTGTTTCTACTGACAGAAGAAAAGTAGTGATGCTGTACTGTAATACTACTTTTAACAAAGCGATAGGACTCCAGACCGGCTATGGGAAGAAAAGGTTAAAAAGCATGCAAATTCAAGCTGTCAAAGTCCACAGAAATTACTTCACAGAAGTTCAGGAACTAGCCAAAACATTCCCTGAGCCACCTGCAATTATTTTGGTAATTCAGGAAGAAAAGTGCCAGAATTCCAGAGAGAAGCAAACACACTGCCTGTCATTAAAAAGGAAGAGTCAGGATAAGGTAGACCAGTCAATCTAATTTCAGTGCCTGAAAGCACAGGAAAACAAAGCCAACTGAGACTGCCAAGATAACTACAAAATGATAAAGCAAGATAGTCAAACAGTCATATCAAAAAACCGAATCAGAAGTGGCTGATATATCTCAACTTTTGCAAATTTTCACACTAGTGAGCTGAAGAAAAAACATCTGAGGAGGCCGAACTGCTTGTTCTCAAAAGGTAATTAAGCATTTTTTCAGAATGAGAGGGTATCTCAGTGGGGTCAGCCTTTGTCCCACACCTAGTCAACGTTTTCATTAGAGAACAGGATGAAATACAAACTACAAACCCACAAAATTTGTGGACATTACTCAAGATCAACACAGATGAGTTAACTGCTAACCTTATGAAGGTGAAATTAAACTTTAATTCCACACACATCTCCCCCTAAAAAAAAGTCAGGGGGAAATGCCTGGCTATAAAGTACAATGGAAAGTGTTATGGAGGTTTTAGTCAAATATGGAATAAGCAGGAACTGTCAATATATTGCTGATGCAATGATAATTGCCATTTTGAAATATATTAACGAGCACGTCCATACTTGAAACATGAAAAGATTTGAGGTGTAATACTGGGTCCTACTTACACAGTAAAATGTGGACAAAGAGATTATTTGAAAAAAAATTGTGACTCCAAGGAATTTTTCCCTAATTTGCAAAAGTGAAAATTGGTGTAGGGGAACAACACAATAAATAAATAATCTGTTACAAAGCTGCCTGCGATCAATTGACATGGGGAAGAACAGGAAGGCAGGCACATTATTTATAGTAAATCTGATATTGTTTGGACATTATAAAGCACTGCGGAAGCCATCTATGGAGTCCACTGAATATCTTCCACCGGAATTTAAAGACTACATTAGTCAAACATCTGTTTAGGAGGGTGTGAGCATTCTTTATCCTGCTTGAGCTCCACATGTTTGGAGTAGATGATCCCTTGGCCTTCTAGTACCATCTGCTCGAATAAGTCTACAGGAATGTGTCATATTTCATTAAATGTATAAATAAGAGCCAATAATTCTGGGAGAATCCAAACTTTCAGCTACATTGAAAAAGGCACTAAAGAGACAACAAAGAAAGAACAACCCTTTCTCAGTGCAATATTGACCCTTTCAACAATATAACAACAAGATCACATCTTAGTCTCTTGGAGGGTACAGTACTTGGCAGGCTTACGTGAAACTAAGGCATCAAGGCAATCAATAGGGAGATATGTAAGTGACCTGCTTCTGGAGAAACTACTTCATTAGAATGCTGGTTTGGGCCGAGATCAGTAACAACTTGTACTATTTATTTGCTGCGTTCTCCTAAGCCAGAAGCCAAAGAAGGCAGGCTCTGTACGACAGAAGGGAGACTTATCAGCAGTCCTACCATGCTGATCATCCAACGCTCTTAAAAACCCTCCAAAGCCCATCTGCTTTATCAGCTCTGCTGTACCTGAAGTAGAGTGACAGCACATAAAAGCAAAGTGCTTCACTAATAATTAGCCATTAAACAAGCAGTGATTTCCATGCCAGGTTTACAGGCTCACCTGAGGGGTAAATGCAAATATTTGATTTCTTATCACGTACAGCTTGGAAGTGCCTAACACTCCAATGTGTCGGTGTGGCCGTCCACTTAATTTCATATTCTTGTTCCGGCCTGTAAAGAAAAGAGAAAGAAAAAAAATGTCTTGCCTAACATCTCCTGTGTAGTTTTCTACCACAGCCATTTTAGACAAGGAGATCTACATCATTCATATAAACAAGGGAGAAGACAGGTAACAGAGTGAGATGTTACAGACTGGTCTGTTTTGTAGGCACCACCAATAAAATAGCTAGAGTTCTTCAAAGGCCTGATTAAAAATAAAAATTTTGGCTTCACTGACCATGGGATCAGGTCTTTTAATTATAGTAATTGCTCAGCACCCAAAGCTTCCCCACCAAGAACAGGAGGTATGCCCTTTCAAAAACAAGGCCATCAATATACAACAGAAATTGTAGTGCTTTCCCTGTAGAACCTTAAAAATTCTTGCCCATAGTAGGCTAAATCCAAATAAAAAGTACATCCAAATGCAAAGACAGATTTTCATTCTTTTTATCAGGCTAATGAGCTTCACTTTTCTCGGTGGAGCTTATTAGTAAATGATCCACACTGCACCCTTTGTTCCAGCAGCCAGGAACTGACTTGAATCTGTTTGACAAGGAATATGAGCCAAACAACCACATGCCTGAAAAAATACCACTGTGAACATTCCCAAAGAAATCACTGTTAAAAAGAATACACCAATGTGTTAAATCATCCTACTCACCCCCACTAGTGAAAAAGCTATTATGAATTATTATGAAATAAATGTAAGCTTCAGCAAAGCCCTACAAATGTTTCATCTGTTAAAAGTTCATTGTGATAAAAAGACGAATTCTTTCCTGAAAGCAGCATACGCAATTTCCTTCCTCCATGTAAACGGCCCACTTTCTAAGACTTATTTGAAGGCCCTGTTACTTTGGATGCTCCCAAAAAAACTTCCTGTTAAAAAACCAAAAAACCACCAACAAAACCCAGCACAACAATAAAAAAACCTCTTTACTAAAGACAGCTTCTCTGTGGAAGTAATTCCTGCAGGACAAGAAGAGTCAGTTCTTGCTTAACTCCAAGTGTACAGGGGAACTTGTATTTTGGTCACCTTTTCTAATGAGGCATTTTTTTCATGTTGGAGTTCCTCATTTAAGACCAAAGTTCTAATTTTGTTAAGGTTCTTCGCACAAACACTTTTTTTTTTTTTACATCAAATAAATTGATTTAAATAAAAGATTTTGGTTAAAATTGAGACAGTATGAAGCAAGGAAAACAAAAAACAAAACACCACCCTTGAAAAATACCTGGCAGAGCAGTAGAGAGAGGCTTCCATGTCCAAATACCTACCCAGCATGGTGTAGAGGTTACTTAGGATGCGAGCTGGCTGCACTCTGAGCGGATGGATATCAGCAATGCTCTCAACATTGATTCCATGGTCTTGCAAGAGATTCTTAATTTGATTAGATTCTGCCAAAACAGTTACTGCATAACAGAAAACAAAAACACTAGTAAGAACCAAAGTTCTCTTTTTAACTGTCTCTACTGTCACCTCCCAACTACTGCACGGTTGACTGAAAATGCACAAAGGCCTCACTTGTTTCTTAACTTACAAGCCTGTGAGATCAAGAAGGATTGCAAGGGAGGGTCAGACAGCTTTTGGCTCTCTGCTTCTCCACACATCTTGCCATTCTTGTCCACTCTGGACCACAGGGTAATTCAAGTCAGAAGGATCCTCACAAGGTCTCTACTCCAACCTCCTGCTCAAAGCAGGGTCAGGTCTGAGGTTAGACTAGGTTCTCTGGGGCTTTGTCAGTTTCTTTAGATTTCTTTCAGTACCACTAGTTTGGATCGTGCAGTCTCTTTCAGCAGATGGTGCTTTTGCCCCATAAAACAAGGGGAAACCCAACTAGAAAATTTTCATTGTTTTAATGCAGCACAGTGTAACAATGTAGCTGAGTCAATTGGGAACAGATATTGTTACCTATATAGCAATAAATGTTACAGAGGCCATAAAATGGCAGAGGCAGGAAAAAAGAAAAAAGTCCCAAAATCAGAGGAATTTACAATCTTGGCCTTGATCCAGCCTCTTGTCCTGCTTGAGGTTTTGCCCATATTAGCTGGCTTATTCGTTTGGGACTAATAATTCGGTTTTCTTCTTTGCATCGTAAATACTTGTCAAAGAAGGCTAAAAATAAGCATTTATATTTCTACTAGAAATTAAGAACTTCAGAATAGCAAAGTGTCACCCCTGTGAGACACCAACAGGGGGTAAACAAGCACCCGCCCATGTCACAGTATGATTGATAAAGGCTGCTCCTGATAAAAGAGCTAGTTGCTTTTCCACAGCAGTACAGGCCCTTGAAAAGCCTTTAAGTCCTGATCAGCTAGTGTTTGCGCTCTGCTTAATTTTCTGGTTTGGCTGTCCCTGCATTGACAAAAGAAGCCACTCCACTGCAGCAGCCAAATGATAGCTATAAAACTGGCTGCCTCGCCTCTGTGTATGAAGATCCACCGCACTCGTATCTCTCTGATTCCTCTAAAAAGGGGAGGCACAGAAACCTAACTAAACTGACTGGTCTCTTACTCCTTCTTGCTAGATTCCACCTAGATTTTCCTTTTCACTATAAGATTGTTTGCCACTCTCCAGGCCCTGACCAGTCTTAAAATTTAAATAAGTATTTTCTTTACAAGTTTGTTAAAGCCAGTCTTCCCTCCGGGAAAATCGCAGCTAGGCAAACAATGCCTTTCTCCTTCTTACAGTAACACCAAAGCATCCACATCCCATGCAAAAACCTGCATCTTTTTAAACATGTCTGTCTTCTCTCCTCAAGATTGGGACTTTACCATCACATGATCCAATTCACTCAAAATGTTCAAAAAAACTCCCTCACCTTGTACCACAACATCAGGTTTAAATCCAGTGGAAAATCTCCTGTTTAAGGGATCAATCTCACCTGCAGCAAGAAATCCCTAGAATAAATGCAAAAGGAAAAAAAAAGGAAACAAACAAAATTAAGTAAAAGGTTTCTGATGACATCTAGAAGAAATCTTAACCATTTTTGTTATTTTATCAGGACACTAGGACTAAAAGCCTGGTTTCTCAAGCCCATCCACTAAGTAGTAGATTCCATAAAAACAATGCCAGTGATATTTTGCGGAACAAATGACTGACACAATCTGCATGTCCATATTTCCTATTTTAGAGTTGCAGCAACTGACTTAATTTCACCAGGCCAATGATTTTTTTTGTAGCTCCACAGAGATATTCAGTGGTTCTTTTTAAAAGTCCATGTCTAATATGGGACAACTCCACAGGCACCTTATGCCACAGAGTAAGACATAGCCTAGTGGAACAGAAACAGTGTAAAATCTGGGACAGTCAAGTCAGCCTCAGCATATTCCTCTAGCCTAACCATATATCCAGGCCATCTAAAAACTTATTCAGCTTATTTCGAAACAGACAGTTGCATATTTATATACAAAAAAAAGGTACTGAAAGCTCAGTCATCCTTCCATGGCTCATGTACATGTTTCTACTGGAAAACACATTCTCCCCTACGTGTCAACCAAAACGTACTTAAAGCCCAAGCCATATCAAAACAAAACGAAACAGAAGCTCACCTACTATACAAGAAACAATTACCTCTGCTAATAAGCAGCTAAGGACATATAATGATTGGCCCCAAAGGTGAGGCAACTTTCCCACTGGGACACGATCCACTGAGTGAGGATTTTCGTACTCCTCATCCACCTGAAAACAAACACATAAGCAGGAAAAATTACCCTAAAGTTGTGAAGAACAATCAATAACATGGAAGTTTTTGAAAAAAATATGGTCCATCATCTACCCTTTCTAACCTGCCATTATTACTGACTTGAAGATTTCCTGGTTTTACTTTTAAGGCTGCACATTTTCTGGGACAAGATCCTTTTCGTACGCTGCCCCACCCTTCAAAGCTAGAGGTTGAATGGGGACTCCACATGCAATTAAAGCTTTGATGTTGGCACTTCCACTTTCTTCTCACTGTGCCTCTGCTACCTTCCCTCTGGGCCGCTTGTAGGTAATTGTGTGTTTGTCTTCCAACACCTTGCAAGATGATGCTTGGAAGTTCACTGAGGTCTACCTGGCTTCCTGAAGTATAGGTACTTCCAAAAATGAAGGCTTTTCCACCTTTCCTGTGTTAGTAGGAATGGTCAATGGAAAAATTAAGAGTTAGACTCTTACTAAATTAGAAAAAGAAAAACTGCTTTGGATTTGCAACATACAGATCTATTGAGGTAAGGGGAAAAACCCTCCTTGGTAACACCTTTACCACAGCCATTTTAAAATTTATAAGTGACAGTCAAAATCTGTTTATTTGGCACGTTCATCCAATCATCATCCTTACATCGAAATTTACAAGGTGGCTCTCAACTCTTACATCCTTGTTCCCACTAGGAAACCAATTCATAGTTTCCACCTCAGATCTGTGAGCAAGACATCAGCTGTCGACACTGTGCCCAAACTCAGACCAACCCAGGAGGCTCTGCACCCTTAGAGTGAGGGCTGAGAAGTCTGGAGCTGGAGAAAAAGTTGCTGGGAAGGGATACAAAGGCAGACAGCATGGAGAAGCACATAAGCTCGCTTGAATATCTGTCACAATGGGAGAATCAGATAAATAGTAAAAGCAAAAATGGGAGTGGAGGAAGAGGGGGAGGAGAAGAAAACAACCGACCAAACCAAAACCCCAGTCCAAACCCTAATTCATCTGAAAGCTGTTTCTTTCTCATATACAAGCTCTGGAAAAGAGCACAATCAATCAATAGACTAGACAGGCAGGACAGTCTATGCTTTATTTCTTTTTTGAGCTTCTGTTCCTAAGTCACAGCATCATAGAATCATTTAGGTTGAAAAAGACCTTTAAGATCATCCAGTTCAACCATTGACCCTACTCTACCAGTCAGCATCGTCATTTCTTAAATATATGTCCTACTATGAGGATTTAAACTTTTGACCTGCTCTAATATTTCGATTGGTACTCAGATTGCCAGTTTTTCAGCAGGAGCTGTGAAAAGTCTCTTAGTTTTTAAATAATGTGCAGTAGTCATTTTTTTATTGCTGGTTTAGATTTATCAGCTACAGGAAAACTATGAAATTGACATTCATCTTGGTATCTATACTCTGCACACTGAAGTGGAGGCTGCATTTTCACAATACCTTTTCTGGAGGGACTGCATACAGCTCCGGCATTAGCACTATTCCATTCTTCTCTCTAATAAGTATTCCTTCCAGAGCCTCTCTATACTCTTGTACCTGAAATATTTTTAAAAGAGGGAGAATTCACATTACAGTCAGCAAAACTGAATCAGTAGAGTTAAAGTAGTTTCCAACAGTTCTTTTCTGCTGAAAGTTCATTAAAAAAAACCAAACGGGGCGGGGGGGGGGAGGGGAGGGGGGGGTGGAA
>VZSF01003231.1:57057-70644 GCA_013398295.1 Chionis minor | reverse complement strand
AAAAGAAAAAAAAAAGGGGGGGGCGGCGGGGGGGGGGGGGGGGGGGGGGGGGGAGGGGGGAGTGGAAATCATGACTTGCTGATGGAAAATCAGGGTTGAAATTCTCAGACACTGTTCCAGCACCTCAGTATTATCAGACTCAGAACCATGAACACACATCTTTAATCTATAACACACCACTGCAGTACAAAGCTTCTAATTTATTCCTATCAAGAAATCACTGGAACAAATCCTCCATGAAATTTTCAGTGGATGACAATGCAGTGAAATGAATGTTAGGACTGCTTATCCTGAAGTAATTGGGAAAGGGGCATCAAGATTGGAAATAAGACAAAACCAGGCAAATAAACCCCGTTCAGCTCCGTTTGACCCAACCAGCTAACAGAGCCACTCAACCTGGTAGAAAGAAGGCAACGAGGCTGCAGTGTGCACAACACCACAGCCTCCACCACTTCATGAACTCCCCAGGAAGGTGAGATTGGCTGAATACTATTCCCATCCTGCTGATGCGGTATACAACTGATACTCAAAATAAACATGGAGTAAAACTACAAAATACTGCAGGCAAATAGCTCTGCATTTCCATTGAAAGTAATTTCTTCTTTCCTCACCTGAATTTTGTCCTCATTAAATATGCCATCAATTAGGAAGTATGTCCAGAATACCGGCCACTCACATTCAATATTCTCAAAGAGCTTGAGCTCAGCGGGATCATAGTGCAGCCTGCTTGGATCCTAGAAATTCAATCATGCTCATTTAGTCACAGTGCTAAATTAGTCACTCACATTCCAATCATAACAGCAGGCTACTTTATACAAGTAATTAAAACCAAAACAAAACAGAAAAAAATACCAGAAATAGTTTCCATGCAGTCTTGATTTCTTTTTCACATTCAGTCTCAAACTCATTTAATAGCTCCCTAGACAAACTGAGCTTTCCCAGTGTCAAAATCTAAACACCTAAATAATCTCAGGTCAAAGACATTTTGGGCACCTCAGAGACATTGCTTCTGCTTAGGCACCATAAGCATATCTAAGTGTTGATTTCTTACAGGATTATGAATTAAGTTCTTTCCTTAATAATTGGTTTTCAAACCCTTAGCCTACTTCAGATATGTGTAATTTCTAGGGTGGATACCTGGATTATCTCCAAATCCACTAAGATGTCTTAACAGTGATACAGAACTTCACTCCTTCATGTAAAAGACAAAAAAAAGCCTATAAACAAGAGATAAAATTCTTCCTAATGTCTACTGAAAATATGTATCAGAACTACCTCTCTGGGTGTCTTGTAACCATCTCGGAGAAAGCGACAACAGCCATAGCGGCCCTGTAAAAACAGACAAAGTTACAGAAAACTTCACATACTGCTCTTCCTCACAGACTAACATCAGCATAAAAGTACATGCTGAAATTCAAGTGTCACATAGGGATTTTCCTCCCTCTCTTGCACGCACAGATGCACCAAGTCTGGCAACCCATGTTTAATTAGGATTTCTGATTAAGAAAGGGAGGTCCTGCTTCTCTTTCCCTCTGGAAAATAAAAATAAAGGAAATTCTTACCTGCAATTTGGATATGATTTCACTCTTGGTCACATTAACAAGGTTTAGATCCTCCACTGCAAAAGCCGGGTAAGAAATAATAGAGAGAAGGCCAGCATCTATCTCCTTTGAAGTGGATGCCCTTGGCAACATGGAGTATAGAATAGACTGAGCAAAACAGGAACAGAAGAGAGGTATGTAAACAATTTACCTACTTCAAAAGACTATGTCAAGTGCAATATGGAATAGACTATACTATTTGCAAACTGACAGAGAACTTGCTGCGTAATTATTTTTGACTGAGTTAGTATGAGACTGCTTCACACCACTCACTTTCACATGATCTACTAGAAACAGTGTGAACAGCATGGTCTGAAGCCATACTTACTACATTAAGTTCTTGATTTGGTTACTCAACATTTCACTTAAAAACAAAAGGGAGAGGGTGTTGGGGCTTCCCCTAGCAAAGGAAACAGAAGACTAAGCTGTACCTGACAATGTTCTACTTCATCAGGAAGAACATGAATCACTGATTTGTGTCCTCCATGAGCTCCAAAAAGATCTAGTTCATCGATTGCTTCCAAAGCAGCCTTCAAAAAAACCAAACCAACCAAAACCATTAAATACCTTTTAAGCCAAGTATACACCCTAGCACCTGTTCTTATCCTTTGAAGGAAATGATGCAAGACAGAAGTTTGCCTCACAGACATTTTTTCATCTTTAAAGGGAAGATTGGCAATATTTTAGGAAAAGTAAGTATTTCTGTCTTTCTGCTAATGGGATGTAGGACTGATGTGCTGGTGAGCCTTCTTATAATTTGAAGACAATGCAAAGCAATGAGGAGCAGGGCTTCCACGGAAATAATACCTAAAGTACTTAGTAATAAATTCTTCTCCTGTACTATATTCCAAAATACCCACACACATTCAGTGGCCTTTCAGTCCTCCTGCCCGAAGTGCTCTACAAAGAGGAAGGCTTCTTCCAGGCGCCCCAGAATCAGCAGACGCAAGTGTCCAGAGAGCACTGCCATCTCTCCGATACTATCCCTTCTTGAGGGAACGAGGAATGAGCCAGGCACAGCACGCTCCATGTCAACAGGTGAACTGCCACATCTCATACTTCTTGACCATAACACATTTGCCTGGTGAAGATACCAGCAGCCCAATCACCGACTCCATTTGGGCACTCCTACTTCAATGTAGCAGGCTAGAAAACCCGGCTTTGAAGAAGCAGGGTGGGCAGCTCTGCACAGTAAATGTGGCAGGGACAGCAAGGCCTGGACAGCCAGAGCCAGGCTGGCAGAGTCTTCCTCTGAAATGCATATCTACAGGGTTGTGGTAGCACTGAATGTTGCTCCACGCCCATTTTTGTCCTGCAGCTTCACGGTAACGTCAATCTCTGACAAAGGAAGGACTGCGCAGTGCAGTTTGCCTTATCCCTCTGCAGAGGGGCAAGGAAATTTATCTTGTTCCAAACATGGGTTTACTGGCTCTCCAGAGCCCCTCTCTCTAGCCGAGCACTAAAGCAGCAGACATTCCTGACAGCAGCAGAAAGCCCCACTGGGGAATTGGTAGCTGGGATCACAGGGAGTCTTAATGGTGTAGAAAAGGCACCGAGATCCACCCAAAGGAATATGCTCTGTGCTGTACTGCTGCCACGGGTAGCCACACAAAGCAGATATGGGAAAGAAATGTTAAGAGGGAGAATTCCTGAGATTAAGAAAAATAGGATTTACCTCACCCTCTGCAGCAGGGCCTGCTGTGTGTGCCCCCCTAGTCCCCACCCCAAACAGCACTTTAATTGAACTCGGAGCTACAGAAAAGCAAAGCTGTGCAGCAAGTCCCACAGATCGTCCTGACACCAATGTGCCCAGAAGTCATGCAGAGGCCACAGCAACCCACGCCAGACTGTTCAGTGCCAAAACCCAATCATACTGGACATCTAAGGAATAACCTCCCCCGTGGACACTGCTCCATCACTATTCAACTGAACTGGGGCCCAGACCAGCAGTTTCTCACCCTTGCAGTCACACAAGATTTTGGTAACTAATACATCCTGCTGAAATGCAACTACACCTTTGACCTTAATGATATTTGGCTTTTGTCAGTTGCCCAGACACCATGTAAAAAGGTAATTGTCAATTATGCATTTATAATTGTGGCCTTCTGAACTTCATGTTGTACCTCCATTCCACGGCCTTGTGCTACGGGGGAACCAGAAATATGCGTTTTCTTTTAAGTACACCTTTACTCCTTTTTCTCTCTACATTACTTGTGAATAATTTCTTAGACTGATATTCTGCTATTTTCCAGAATTTACATCTCTCTCAATCTTACCATGAAAACATCACATATATTCCAGGGCTGGAGAATTAAGAAAGAGGGAGAGAAAACCAGAGGCTGTGTTACGTGCCTGCACCTCACTGAATCTATCAGATTCACGCCTCAATGAATCTGGTACACTTCTTGCAATACCTGGAACAGCTGTGCTGAGGTCCTTCAACAAAAGCCATTACCACAAGGATTTTACACTGAAAAAATACTCACTCACACCCAAACAAAAATTCTTATACAACCAGTTAACTATCGCAGTGGCCAAGACGACTATGCAAAGGAAGGCATCAGGTTTGTCAGAGCCCTTCAGCATGACAGGACAGCCATGAAGGAGGTGTCAGGAAGACATTCTCACTTTGGCCATCCCTACGGAGCTCGCGTTCAGTTCAGGGATGCCCTGGTTTGTCTTATCACCACGTTCCCAAATTCCATAATCCTGCAACAACAACACCATCAAAAAGAACCTGGCATGATTATAAATCAAAACTATGTTTTCCCCCATCACCCCAAAACAGAATCAGACCACTGCTTGAAATTATTTTATTTGCCTTAAAAAACAAAACCAACAAACAAAAAAAACCCAAGCTCCAAGTGTCCAAAGAGCCCCTCCTCATATTTAAAGAGCAGCACATAAAAATATACCCCAGCAGGATCAGGTCTACAGCCATGAATCACTGTCTTCAAAGAACACACAGAGCCCTTTATCCTTTCCCCTGTGCCCCTTCATCTTGTCACTTCGCAAAAGCCTTGTTAACACTTTGCTCTTTTTAGAAAGGCTCTTAAGATTTTAATGACACATTAGGAAATATTATTAATAACCAATAAAGAAAAACTATTATTGTGATAGAGCAAGTATACCTCACCCAGGTAGCAGTAAATCCTGCACAGCCCTCCCACCATCTCCAAAGAAGCTGTTTGCAATGTAAAGTACTGACAGTTTCTGATATCTTCTCGTGGAAGAAGTACGTATTTTCCTTCTGCATCAAGAAATAATTTTCCACCCACATCTGAACAGTGTTCAGGTGATTTACATATAAATAACTACTTACAGCAACTTTGTAGGCAGCTTCTATATAAAAAACAAGATTCTGAATAAAGGTAACTTCATCGAGGGTGAAGATAATACGTAACCCTGATTAAAAGAAGGCAAGAGAGTAATTATGCTGTACCAGAACTGAAACATTTATTCTTCAGTGAGTTTCATGCTTTTGTTTATTTGCTACCACCAGCACCCGCTGAAATCAATAGAAAAAATCATGCTAATTTCAAAAGATCAGGCAGCAAGCCTCAATACTTGCTGCTGATAAAATACGTCAAATGCCACCAATACATACTGTTTCAAAGATCAACCAAAAAACATCCCTGGAAGGGTGGTATTCAGACACAGTGGGTACAAAGCAGACACATCTGAGCCAGCTCTGGAGAGCAGTGCATCCCAATCTCCCCAGCTCCCCACCCCTCCACCCGCTTAGTGCTCTATCAAGGGACCACCAGAATGACCAGGCACCCGCTCTGCAGGGGTCAACTGCAAGGGGCTCTGAGGACAGAGAGAGACATAAAGAAACAAATCCTTATCCTCACAGGTGGAGTACAGGTCAGAAGATCATAAGATAAAACAGCGCCAGCAAGAAGAGGAACACAGATGGTTACTAGTGGCACCTGACTCAATGTCGCCACTCTCTGAAGAAACCTGGTTGTACCCTAGGATGCCCTATGTAGTCTTCAAACATGAAACTTTTCTCTGACATGTCCCTGAATATCTGATTGCCATGGTTTTGGCTGGGATGGGCTTGACTTTCTTGCTCACAGCTGGTATAGTGCTATGTTTTGGATTTGGGACAAGAACAGTCTTGATAGTGCACTAATGTTTTTGGTTCTTGCTAAGCAGTCAAGACCTATTCTGCTCCCCACGCCACCAACGAGTAGGCTGGGAGTGCACAAGAAGTCAGGAGACACAGCTGACCCCAACTGACCAAAGGGATGTTCCGTTCCATACCATATGACATCATGTTCAGTATATAAAGCTGGAGGAAGAAGAAGGAAGTGGGAGACATTCAGAGTCATGGCGTTTGTCTTCCTAACAGTTACGCGTGATGGAGCCCTGCTTTCCTGGAGATGGCTGAACCCCTGCTGGCCGGCCGGAAGCAGTGAATGAATTCCTTTTTTTGCTTTGCTTGCGTGTATGGCTTTTACTCTACCTGTTAAACTATCTTTATCTAAACACACAAGTTTTTTTTTGTCACTTTTACTCTTCTTATTCTCCCCCCCATACCAACTGGAAGGCATGAGGTAGCAGCTGCTGGCTGGTCCTAACTGCTGGCTGGGGTTAAACCACGACAATCATGTATTTGTATGCCAACAGACATAAAGGGAACGGACACTGCCCATCGCTATAAACATGAAATCCTAACTAAGTCACACCTCTTTTCCAGAGAAATATTTCTTTCTTCCAAGTAATAATTATGTAAAGGTCTTTGAAGCTAGTTACAACTTTTTTTCCTTTTTAAGTGAAAGCTGGAATAGAAAAAGACTGCAACAGCAGTCAAGGCTAAAATATCTTCTGCTTACCTGATGCAGTCATCTGTGCCAAGAAGAGCAGGTAAAGGGAAGTGGCATCCACTTGTAGATGCCCCCACTGGTCATCCCCAACCACTGTGGCACAAGTTGCAGAGTTATATTTGGCATGTAGGCAGTCTTTGGTACTCTGCGTGCTTTTGAACTTCTCCACCTTATCTACCTAAAAAAACACCACAAATCTCCAATCTGAAACATTTCCGAAGAAATTTTCCAAACTATTTCAAAATGAAAAACTTTTCTTAGGTGAGAAAAAACTTGAGGTCCTAAATCCTGTTACCTCACTTCAGTGTCTTTTGATTGATCAGAGTGCTTAAACACAATTCTAACTTTAGGCTCCAGCTAAATCCACATCTTTTTGGGAAAGAATAGGATAAAATTACCTTCTTGAGTTCAGATCTTAGCTGCAGGTATGCATCTTGGTGAAAATCAGTTTGCAAAGACAAAACTCTGATTTGTTACAAGCACAATCTCAAAAAGGTACATGTAAGATCAGAGCTTTGCTCAAGAGTTTTAAAAAGACTCTCCATACCACCATCTACACACACCCCAAAATCAGTCTACAGAAAAAAACACAAGAAATACATGCTTTGGATGAAATGCTTTGTAAACACAACACATACTAATTCAACTCATACCTATGACATTACCTGCCTCATCATGCACTGTAAGAGCCCCCGCATCAGCTTCACAACGTTCTGCAGGAACAAAACAGACCAGTGACACTCTCACAGGGCCAGCCTCATCAGCTGTTACAAACAACATTCAAAAGTGACAAAGTTCACACCCCCAATAATGTCTTGCCAAGGGTTAAAAACCCTGAAGAGTGGAGCAACTCTCTAGGGTCCTTCTATGCCGCTAAAGAAGTAAGAGGAATGCTATGTCCTGTAAGAACAATAATAATGATGACGATTTTTAGAGTGACAGACGCAGGGAACACAGGTAGGTGACTGCAAGACATTGACATGACTAGAAAATCTGTGGATCTTCTTCCCCTCTTTATACAGTACAACAGAAAGCAGATGACTAATGTAACGAAAGGGTCTTTAGTGAAAACAAAGAGAAGTACAGGATTTTGCCTTATATGAAGAAGTGAACTTCATCTTTTTACCCGAATATTATTATAGCCTCAAAATACAATCAAGCAAACTGAGTCAAGAGTATTCTGTCACCAGATCTCCCTGGTTTGAGCAGTACAGGTCAGCATAAAATTCACCCAGTGCCTTCAAAACAACAGCAGGACACTGCACCAACACTCCCTCACTTCCCATTTAACCTACCTCTACACTCTCCCTTCCGATCCCTGCTTTCCCAGCCACAGATTACAGAAATTAACTGTGTGAGTTACCTCCCCTTCCAATTCTAACTCCAGCACGAGTCTTACCAGTTCGGAGATCATTGCCTTGTCTAGTTTGATCAAACTAGACGTCTAAACACGACGTACAACTTCCGTGAGATGACAGAAGTGCACATTTCAAAGACTGCTACTTCAAATGGCAAGCTTCTCCTTACAGGGAAGAATGGTCTAGCAGATAAATTGCTACCCTAGGATCCAAATTACCTAGGCTTGATTTTCTGCCCCATAATACACCTTATGAGGGATCGCAAGGTTTAATTAGAGGCTTGTAAATCTGGGCATAAAAATCTCTCAGAAGCCTAATTTTCAACAATTGGCCAATCGATGGAAGTTAGACTCCTACATGTTTTGGGTTTGTTTATATTTTAGATCAGATGTTAGCCTCTCAGCCACTCTGTCCTCCAAATCCTGCTTGCCAGAATGCTGCCAGGCACACTGCCCACCACACGCTGCACTGATGCTGCTGTCATAGGAACAAGACACATACCCCAAGCTAGGAAAACCCTGCCAGTTTCCTACACACAGCAGCAATGCCAATCCACCATTCAAAACCACCACCACATGAAGAAAAGCAAACAGCGTAACTGCTTTATGCCGAGCTTTTACATACCTGCTCGAGCTCGTAGGCTTTGGCCTTATCCTCGTCCCGGTCCGCATTCTTCCGGTAAGCCATCCCCAGCCCCCACACAGCCAGGATGCTGTAGATGTTGTCCCGTACCCAAGCATCTTTATGGTCCGTACCGGCTGAAAGCAGCCCCGTAACTGGATTCTAACCACGGCAGAAGGAATAAAGAACAAACATTACTACTTGAAATCCCATCTATTAAGAAGCACTAGTTCTTTCCGTATCAAAGGGTAACAAAACAAAAGACAGAGCCAAAGACAATTTCTCACTGATTGCATACTGTGGCTGCTCACACTTTCAGAACAAAAGTGAGGATCCATCTTTCTTTCCCAAACTCACACAAGTGAAATGGGAAATTTATTTGAACTTTTCAGGATGTAAAGCTTATAGCATCCAGCTGGGCATCCTCATCCACACAGGACTATTAGCTAAGTCACTGAATGAAATTTTAAATACACCGAGGCAATAGGAATTTAAATTCTAAAATATTTGGAAGGAAAAGAGGGTACTGAGTTAACATTATAAATTGAGCCTGGGATCTATTCTTCTCTATACAACTGGTCTGCGGCATAATCTTGAGGAAGTAATAAAACACTACTTCCCTTCTAGGAAATTAATGAAGCATTTCTAATTATTTACTTGCTTGGTTTAGAACAGCTAAAGCATGACTGCATGCAAAGCCTTTTTATATCCTCCTTTAGAAAATGTACAAAAAGACAAATTCTGATGTTGTTGAAAAGCAGCACTGTCTGAAAACCAGCACACTGAGTAGTCTCCTGCACCCCAAATACTCCATTGAATTTTTCATTGCATCACTAATTCCCATCACTTCATTATCATTACATTTTTAAGACCGTACTTCTCAGCTGTACATTCTTCACTAATAAAAAATGAGGTAGAGAGGCAAAAGGTTGATAGAGCTTTCAATCAAGTCAAGCCTTTACAGCAAATTTCAGCGATCACCAGTTGCGAGGGCTGGTGTGACGAGGGGCAAAGACTATGATAATAGAGGTAAGTAAAATTAAAAAGAACACATACACCAATTTTTCATTTCTGCCACACACTGGTTCACTCAACTCCTTCCGTAGTCATTTTTAAGCAAGAAGTTTTGAGGGGGAGGAGCTTCAATTACAATTTCCTGGGCTTTACATGTGACAACTGAACGCGGCACGGGTGGCAGCCTGACACACATCACTGGCCACAGTCAGTGCTATTGTTATGGTTTAAATACAGCAACGTCTAGTGGCTCACTGAGAGTACAAACGTGTAGTTCTGCTGTCAGCAGAACAGAACAGTCAGCACGGTCTTCACAAACCAAATAATAACCGAAGGACCACCTACTCACCTGTTTGATGGGGAAAGTACCACATATGAACCCAAAGAGTTTAAAAAACCTCTTTCTAAACTTGAAAAGTCAAGCCAAGGAGTAACAGAAGAACAAGTGAGCAAACAAAGAAAGGAGACCCTGCTCCCATTTCAGCACTGCTCCCGCGTAAGAAAAACCAGGATCTCAAAAGGCAGACTGCATATTCCCAGTATATTTAGAGGGCACTTTGTTTCCTTCCCTCCCGTGTGGTACAAAAAATGTCTATGTACCTGCAGACCTGTCTTGATAGAGATTGCCCTGCTTTCTAAGAAACGATCATTTTGGTCTATTTTTCCCCACCTTCCAAGTGGGCTGGCTGCTCGTTGCAAAATAAAAATGCCTCCAGGCACCAAGATGGAAATCCCAGAAAAATGGCGTATGCAAGACTTTAAAAGATCATTCAGCCCCCAGGGAGGGACCTGCCTGCTTTCAAAATGATGCATTAAACACATCCGGGGAGAGCTATCACCATTCCAGTGCCTTTGGCTCCTCTACTGGAAGATCCCAGCTCTTGGGGCACACTGGGGCTGGCTCTCATAGACTGACAACACATTAATGCCTTTCCTCATGCATATTCAGAATGTTAGCAAAACAACACAATTATTAATTAAAAATTTAGGTGGTTTGGGTTTGGTTTTTGGTTTTTTTTTAGAAAATGCTTACTCTTAAAAACTACAATTCTTTTCTTCTGTTACCTGCTGAAAAGTACAACTCTTACAAGGTGCTAAGGAACCCAAGAAACACTGAATGTGCTTAACCCCAAAGATGTCAAAGGGATTTTAGCTCAGCTAGTATTTCAAAGCATTACATCTATGCAGTGATCACTAATTGGACTAGCGGGTCTCATCCTGCAAATCACACTGCACATAGAGATCCATGGAGCAAAGAATTTTACCAGCACCCATAGGCTCTGTGAGCTGAGAGCACTGCAACAGAAAGCCGATTGCTGGACTAAGACCTTAAACTGTTGTCCAGTCCTATTTTTAAGTCTATCTGTTAGTCTGGAGAAAAAACAAACAAACTAAAAAAAAACCAAAAAACCCACAACACCAGCTCCTACAGGGGACCAGACACTAATAAGAACTACAGCGATACAGGCACAAAATAGAGCAGCAATACAAGTAAGCCCACATTTAGCATCTTGCTGAAAATCTGTGTAATTTGCATCTGTCTCATTGATCCATCAGATGAAAACTGATGTAAGCTCTAGCAAAATTTGCAGATAGATTGTTTACGTGAAACCAGATGTAACACAATTGGGGTTACCCATAACCGAATGCCAGATGTGCTTTCCTTATCAGCTCCATAAGCTTTTCTCTTACAGCATCCCAGCAATACTTAAAATGTATACAGACATTAAGTATTGCTATTTTACAGACATATCTTAAGATTCAAGTTTTTTCTTACCCCATTCAAATTAAGAAGTGTAATAAGCAGCCGAGAACAACTGTAATGCTCTTTAGGGTTTGCTCAGCTACAGTATGGAGGCATCCTTCCAGCCCCTCTGCCCAGGGCCACGCCACAGCAGGTCGCTATAACTGATGCAAGGGCACAAGACAGGAGCCAGTAGTTTGGTCTTAGCCTCCCTGTACAACCTTTAACAGGATCATACCCACCACTGTGCCCGCTGCAGGGACTGATCAGCAGAATGCAACGCTTACAAAACAAGAAAAAGTTTGCTATGGAGCCAGTCCTGCAGGGTGCTGCATACGAAAACCGTCAGTCCTGTTGAGGGGTCTGGACCTGTGCTTTGAATGCACATCTGCCTGAGTTAAAATTTGCCTCTAAAATGATGTTGATTTAACACGATTGAAATGAACACAAGATCAATTGCTGCTGCTGAGAAACCCGATCCCTGGTGTACTGAACACCTTCTTAACAAAGCAAAATGTTGCTGAGCACATTACATCTTCTCCTTGCTGCATCCTTTCGAGAGACAGCAAGCTCTTTATTGCCCTCCACCAGAGCACACCAGCTGATGTGCCAAGCCTGCATATCGGGCAGGCTTGTGAATGCAAGGTACAAGGTCACGGTCACACATCACTCCTGTGCTGAGCAGCGGCACCTCAGAAGCATCCTAAACATTTCCTGGCTCTTCTGCCAAGCTTAAACTCCCCTCCCTGGCTCCATCCTGAAAGGCACCGGGAAGGCACCAGCAGCAGTGGAGCAGCAGCCTGCATCTCTTCACCCAGCTGAGCAGGACATCTTCAATCCACTGCAGTGGAAAACTATGAAGAGTATAGATACAGAAAACAAATTTAGAAACCCACCTCTGGGCCCTCTTGTGATATCATTGTCCCCCTGCCTAGCTGCTACCCTGTGACCTGCTTTCCACACACAGAAGAAAACTTATTTATCTCCCTCCCCAGCATTAAGCACTTAGCAGAAAAGGCAGCACTGAGCCATGAATGCGCATCCAAGCACTGTAAAGAGCAATTACAAAATTCTGGGTCACTGTTATAAACTCCCATATTACCATTGTTACCCTTTTTATTATTGTTAAATATTAATATCATTAAGGCACAGCTTTCACTGGCCATGTTTGATCTCTGGATCTCAGAGGCTTCATCTCTCCTCTAATGGAGGCTGTTATCGGCATCCTCATCCTATAAACATGGAAACCAAGGCACATACTGGAAGCCAAAGCAACTCATCCAACGTCATCCCGCAGATGAAAGGCACAACAGGTGCACAACTCAAAGCATCTCCTGCACCCCAGCACAGCGAGAGAGCAAAACTGTCTTCTCACACCGCTTATGCCATGTTCTTGCATTTGTTTCTAATGAGTTTACAATAATTAGTACACAAACATTAATTCATAGGTGTCTGAACCCTGTGCCCACAACAAGTCAGCTACAAAAATCTTACCGACCTGAGTGGGTTTGGATCCTGACCTCTTCTTTCACTGCTTTCCAGTTTCTTATAACTCTCAGCAACTAAGTAGATTTGGGAACTGATTTGTGCAAAACCCCCTGTTGCTCTCGTCTTTATGTACCGGAGTGTTTTAACCAAAGCGTGACACAGCAGAGCACGCTCCGAGTCCTCAGAGCTGGCCGGGGTGAAGCGAGCCCGTGAAGCAGAGAGCACTATGCTGCACGCTTGGCCAAACAACACGGAGTGGGCAAGAGGTTTTTTCCCCCCTACCACCCCTGACACCTTCGCTCTTTCACTGCTCCCCTCTGCAGGCAGCCCTGCCCCACAACCCAGAGCCGGAGCAGCGTAACGCTGGGAGAAGTCGCTCCACGGAAGCCAAGGCTGGACAAGCTGGACCAGCGGCAGGCCAGGGTCGGGAATCTCCGGGACGTGCACCACTGCACACATGCACCGGACAAAGTCCGCACGCCAGCTGCTGCCAGCCCGGCTCTGCTCTGGATTCACACCCTGGATTCGCAGCCGGCTGATGCCGACAGACGTGATTCCGAGGCCCGGGCAGGGACCTCTATGTTAGCGGGGCTTACATGCCTCACAGGCACGTATATATAGCGGTACAACGGGTGAGCGCGTGCAATATGACCACGGATGTACTCTACGCGCGGTGTTATCGTTTGTAAGCTCAGACTTGCTGCATTCTCCACATATTTTGCAGCGTGCGGCTGGAAAACACAAGCGGCCAGCGAGCACCCCCGAGGATGCCCACCGCCTCAGCTCTGCCCGCGCTCCACCTCGGGCGGGGGAAGGAGGCGACACCGAACGGAGGCCCGGCACCGGCCACAGGAGATGTTTTTCTTCCACCGGCCCCGCCGTGCCCCTTGTGCAACCGGGCTGCGGTCACCGGCCCCGGCCGCTCCGCC
>VZSF01003231.1:848-56987 GCA_013398295.1 Chionis minor | reverse complement strand
GGGCGCCCGGCCTCCTCCCTCCGGCGGGGGCGGACCCGAGCCGAGGCGGGGGCGGGCTGTCTCGGCGGCGGAACGAGCGGGCGCGGGGGCTCGGCCGCAGCGCGGAGGGGCGCTGCCAATCCCGAATCGGGCTCGTCTGCAGAGCCGGCAGAGCTGGGAAGCGGCGGCAGAAGGGCGAGCGGCAGGGAGGGGGTGGCACCGCAGCCGGCGGGGCGGCGGCGCCCGAGGGGCGGGCTGGGGATAAAGGCAAGGCGCGGCACCGCCAGCCGTAGCGCGACAAGTGAGAGAAGTCAGGCGTGAGTGGTCAAAAACAAAGGCCGCATCTAAGATAAAATGCAAAAGGGCAGAAGGTTGGTTGGAAGCCTTTTTTTCCCAGCCTTAAAAAATACCGGTTTGAGATCAGGTGAGAATGAAAAGCATAAAAACGCTTGACTTTATCAGGTGTCTTCACACGCCATCCTCGGCTTTCCAACTTGGTAAGGAAACGAGATGGGGCGACTGCTGATGGAGACGAACCCGCTGTTCCCGCAGGCCGCTGGCTAGGGGTGTTTGGCACGGGGCTGACGCGAGTGGCCCCCGCCTGCTGCACGCGGTGGTTCCCCAGCACGGGTGGGCCAGGAGCCAGCAGAAAGCAGGCAAGTCGGACGGACGGACGGACACACGCACACACACGCACACAGACACACTCAGACACACAGTCACAAACACACACACACACAGAGAATTCTGCTCTGCAGCGTTCATGGAGCTGTGGGCTGCCACGGGGGGCTAAACGGCTAGCACTGCACAACAGACCAAGTAGCCAAAAGGCTACTATGACACCAAACATGCAAACACTTTTTCAGCTAGTTTAAT
Source organism: Chionis minor (assembly GCA_013398295.1). Classification (NCBI taxonomy): domain Eukaryota; kingdom Metazoa; phylum Chordata; class Aves; order Charadriiformes; family Chionidae; genus Chionis; species Chionis minor. The sequence continues at coordinate 56,132 of VZSF01003231.1, read as the reverse complement.
GATGATAATTAGTCAAAAACAATACGCTGCTTTGGGTGCAAAATTTTACTACAATATCTGTGTGCTTTTAAGTGGCAAAGTCAGAAAAGACTCCCCTACCCCCAGGAATAAATTAAATAAAACTTATTAAAAGAATCCTAATGGATGCTAGTGTGCAAAAATAAAAATAAAGGCAGACTCCGAGGTGAGTGACAACGGAATATGCATTTCCATATGGAAACTAAGCCAAACAAGCCCAACAGCTGTGTGCTTTTTTTGCCCATAGCATTCTTGTGGAAGAGCTTCAGCAGACTTGAGGGCAAGTATTGGCTGGGCAGACTTATGTCAGGGTTTTCTCTGCTGAAAACAGATCTGCTAGAACCACGAACAGTAAAATATGTGGAAGACAAAAAGCGTAAGGGCTAGGTCAGCATTTCCTCCAGGAGGTTACGTAGTGCAGCTCTCACAGTAACGTGAAGAACTGTAACACAGCCCAGTATAACGACCCATTTATCTACAAGACAAAGTTTATATAATTTGTGTTGTACTTACTGTAAATTTATTACTTTTTTACAGTTGAAAATATAAATACAAGAACATTAAATAAATTTACAAGAAACAGTGCAAAGGCAGTTAGCCAAACAGTTAAAGCATTCACAGAAATGCATTCCAGCTACTAGCATTCCAGTACTGTCTTTTATTAACATGCAGTTAAAACCTTGTGGATAAACACAACAAATACTTTAAGTTTTCATTTTAAAAGCATATTCAGAGTAATCTTGGTCATAGGTGACCAAAAGAACCTATGTGTTACATATAGAACCGCAAGCGGGTTTGAGTGCTGAAGAAGTTCAATTGCTGAACTACAACAGAGCCCCCAGATAAGAGGTATTTAACGGATGCTTTCTGTTCAGAAGAGGGTTTCCAGGGCTCCCTACGGAGTGCTCTGGGAAAACAAACCCTTGCTTCCCTCCAGTGAGCATCTGTCTCCAAAAGTCCCCTTTACGGGGTCTGGCACTCCACAGTGTGGTGCCAGTTTGTTCTAGCTCTTGCACCAGAATTATCCAACCTTTGCCCAAGAACGCAAGGAAAAAAAGCAATGGCCACAGCTGCACACCTCTGTGAGGAAGAAGAGGCACAACCAGGGCTCACGCTCATTTCTGGTCATGAAGAATCTTCACAATGTTGTATGGGCGCTATTTGCTTTCAGCTGTTGTGCATGAAGAGCCAAAATCCAGCATTTTCAGACAGTATCACAAAGTGAACTAAATTTTGCTTCAGGAATTACTAAGATAGGGGCTCAGGATTTGGCTTGCCAACGAAGGGCCAAAGTACAAGCAGAAAAACTCATTAGAATACCTCAAAGAGCTGCCCCTTAAAAAACAGCCACTCAATGAAACAGACAATTTCTTGGCTACTAAACATAGCAGCTAGCACTTACTCTGTATTTTTTCTTCAAAAAATAACACCTCTCTACTTTTATCATTGCAAAGGAGAAATGGCAGTGTGTTTAATCTCTAGAACCATGATGCAAGATAAAATCCTGACCCTGCTGAAATCCATGGCAAAAGCTCCCATTGACTTACTCAAGCCACTAACATAACTTAATTGTATTTAATAACCTACTGACTACTTTATTTATCACTCCCTCATTCATGGCACTGTGCTTTGATGATACCCAGATTCTGTCCTTCTGTGGTGTACGAAGAGGTCGCAAAAGGTTGAAGATGGCTAGTATTTGTATGTACAGTTCTGTGTCTACTGAATATATTTAAACCACTGTAAGTGATTTCACTTACTGAACAAATTAACTTTGGTGTCATTCTATGTTGAAGTTAATTATTTCAATTAAAGACAAATGCAAACTTACAATAAAAGTTAAAACAAAATACCAAGTATTTTTCTATACATGGGAATATTTAAATTTATATTACAAGAAATAAATATAAAAGTATCATTAAGATGCTTAAAGTTGTTATTTTCCTGCTTATTTACATCACTACAGTTTGCTACTACAACATACAAAAAGTTGAAGACCGCATAACTAACATTTTCAAAGATAACATCATTTGTACTCACAAGTTGTAACTTCCTACATTTATACAATACTACTGGGTATTACATCCAGATAAACTTAGTTGTAATGAAAAAAGTCTAAACAAATGTTTCCTTTAAATGTAAAAAAACCTCAAAAAAACTTCTAATAAAGAATCAAAATGGAAATGTTCCAGCTGTAATTTGACATCCAAGATACACTGTCAAAATAGTAGCTTCCTTTTTTTTTTTTTGGTTGTTGTTGTTAATAATTGTCCTTGTCAATCCATTGCATGGCTGCCTTGAAGTTCCAGTACCATATATTAAATAAAACCAGTTCTTGGTCTGCTCACATTATATAAAACTGTTAAAGTAAATCTCTACTTCACACTGTAAGACAATGTGCTGTTTAAAAGAAAATCACATTTTCTCAATAAAAGTTAGGCTTCCCCTCTTTGAAGTCCTTCTGAGCGAGATACGGCTTTTTTGGCTGCCTGTATCATCCTTTTCTTGAAATACAAGTTGTTTGCCTGAAAAGTCATGGAGACACACATCACCATTCTGTACACTGAAAGAAACCCCATTCTTCTCACTGGAAAGATGGCCTGTTGAAACAAAAAAAGTGCATCCCCTATCAGAAATGTTCAGAATCAAGTCTCCCATGCTTTTTCAGTCACTGTAGGGAGTTCATGCACCCTCATTTTATCCCTGCAACAATTTAAACAAGTGGAAAATGTGGATTTTTCTGTACATATTCTGTATACATATCTTCTGTTTGAAATCAGTAAGAGATTTGAGAGATGTTAATAGATTTATGCACAATAGGATCCCGTATTTTAAGCAATGAAGGTCACAATTCTCAGAATGCGGACTTTGACTTACAATAGTATCACTAGATAAGATGCAAAATACCTCTTACTCTAGTTTTGCTATAACAAGTTAAGTTTAAAAGGTTTCTCAAGTTTGCCGTGCAGCTGAAAAAAGAAAATGTTTGAGAAAATAAGGCACTCAAGTTTTTCCTTTGAAAGGCACTCAACTTGCAGCATGTATTTCTGGAGGACAATCAGAATACGGCCTAGGTCCAGTCATGGGTCTAAGCCACATTTAGACTAAGAATCTTAATGCACTGAGGTGAATCTACAATGAACATGTGTAATACCACTGCTGATTGCGGCCTATTAATGAAATACTCCACAAATGCTCAATTCACTGGATAGAATCTCCTCTCTCTATACACCACGTTCTAGATAGTTTTTATGCGAATTAGTATTTTTTTTGTCAAGCATTTATGCAAATGCTTCTGGTTGGAATACTTTTCTTTTTCCCAAAGCAATCAAGTTTAAAAGATCTGCCAAGATCCTGATATCGTATGTATCATATCAGTAGGAGTAAATTGTAAGTAATACCACAATGGGGAAACCAAAACCAGAACTGGCATTTCTTTTGTTAAACACTGAGAAATGACTTCCCACACACAGATGCAGAGCTGTCATTTATAGTTTATACCAGAAACAGCATTAATAAAAAAAAATAAAACATCCCAGTTTGCTATTTGTGTTAATATTTACAACATTTCATATACAAACATCTTCATGATTCAGTAGATTTCAGTAAACCTACTGAAAAGACACAGCACTGAAGGTAGAAACTGCTTGAGGTTTATGCTTTTGGGAAGAGGAAATACACTAGTGAGCAACCTCCAGGCAGTGAAAGATGACTGTATTACAGGGATCAAAATCTGATCCTCTCTAGTACGCCTGGATTCAGTCCACCAAATACCTCACCTATCCTGGGGCAGAATCCTGCTTTGGCTCTGTCTTCCCCTTTCACTTTCTCACTGCCTCAAGCTTCTGAACTCTTCCAGCCACATGACAGAGTGCTCTTCAACTATTTCTTGTTGGGGTCACCAGAGGGAGAAATATTTGGTGACATCCCTCCCCTAACTTAATCCCTCCTGCAGATTCTGCTGCTGGAGTGGCTGGGTTGGACTGCTCTTCTCTACTCTGCTTGGGCCAGGGCCCCCAAGCACACAGGTTTAGTATCAGTCTACCCAAACTAATCCCTCGCTTTAGGCAGACTGCATACCTTTCAGCAGTTACCCTACCGATTCAAGCAGATGTCAGCAAATCAGCTGCATCAAAGTCTTGTTGGCAAACTTTTCTTTGGAATGAGAGATGGCATCTTTTAAATAAGACGTGAACATGTATTTCTAGTTCATAAAGCTTACTACCAGTTTGAAAATGCAGTGCATATAACTTAAACGTCTCAGGATGGGAGTTTAAGGGAGTGGGTTTGTGGTGATGGCTGTCAAAGATTACGAACTCCATGCCAAACTACTGAGCTGCCGCTGTACCCACAAAATGGAAGCATTGGCCCAACAGATTACGCAAAACCTCTTTTATAAAGTCTAATACTTAATTGTTAATTTAAAAGGCCATCAAGCACTAAACCAGGCGCAAATGTAAACAGGGTCAGATGAGCAGAAGAGCTTTGTTAATCAATTCAAATCAGATAAAGACTGAAATGACAGAAAATCACCATACTTGCTGACACTGTAATTGTGCATATATAGTTGTTTAACCCTCTGCCTGACTACAACTGTTTTGTTTTAGAAGGAGTGTTCAAAATAGCTGTGCTTTAACGTTAGGGCAAAATCTGAGAAGAAAATAAGGCTATTCTGTGAACAAATTCAGAAAGGTGGTTTCTGTTCCCCAGTGAGGAAATCTGCAGGTTCAGCCATGTGATACCTAGTGGTAGTTTCCCAAACATGCAAACCTGTAAGAGAAAAACCGAAAACAAGCAAATATTACTATGCCATGAAAAGATGAAGTTACACAGTCCAGGAGGCAAGCAAAGCCACAGACTATATAGGCACTCCAAACTCAACCATGGCCAGTCATTCAATCCTGCATCTGGAATAGCATTTCTGTGGCAGTAGTGGAGCCAAAATCATTAAGTGTTTACAGCTCGGTACATTTATTACATAGGTCTTAATTTCTAGAGTGTTTTCTTTTTTGGAGCTCACTTTTTAAAATGAAGTATTGCAATGTTATTTTGAAAGTTCTAGCTCTGAGAGCAGGGAAATCAGATACAGCAAATTAGAAGGTCCCGTGTTCCTATCTAACACCAGTCCACTACCTTTTGGAGGCATTTGCCTAGCTCTTCTGAGATACAGCTGCCCCACGTTCGGAAGACTACGTATAAGGAACTGCCTCAAGGAGCTTTGCTGGGAGGACTAACTCTATCCAAGCATAAGTTTACCCTCTTCTTGTGGAAGTCCTAAAACCCCAGAAGAATTACTTAGTCAAACTATGCAGGCAAGGAATCATGCAACCCTTTTGATATGAATGGAGGATGTGGTACAGGGCTCACAGCATTCTAAACATACAGTAAAATACAAGAGAGGATGAGCTGGGTTGTCTGAGACATCTGTGTTCATGAGTGTATAGGAACAAAGTCCTATAGAAGTTCTTTCGGCTGCTTTGTCTGAGAAGCTGTTGGCACAGGACATACAGACTCTCACACTGGAAAGATATAATTATGGAAATAAACTAGGACAGAACTGGAGCATGTCACACAGAACTGGCATAGCTCAGTGGTTTAGAGCATCAATTTTGCATTACATTCTCAAATGCTACCCAAATCAACAAAAAAACCCCTTGTCCTGGAGAGCCACAACAGGACCATTCACTTGGTTGCTACAACAAAGTTCAATAAAACATTTCTGCTCTCTTTCTTTCTGTTGAGAGAAGTAGCCAAAATGCTTTTGTAGCTCTGTATAAGCATGTCAAATACTGCATGGCAAAGTGGCATCTTTCATCAGAGTAGCTAACATAGCTGAAAAAAAACAACTACAAGACACACAGGTGTTTGTGCCCGACAATTTTTCACTCTGAAAAATACTACTTCTACCTAAAAATATTGCCTTGCTTTTATTTGAGGACAGTGAGAGTTACTGGATTCTAGTTCTCAACTGACCTGTTTAATACAAAGTATGTTGATTATTGCATTCTGTGGTATCCCAAAGAGAGGTTTTCTAAAGGAATGACCAAAAAAAAAAAAAAAAAGAACAAATATTACAAGCTGAATTTGGAAAGCTGTTCAGGGCATGTCCAAATACCATTTCCTGAAGTGCTGTGATGATTTCTTTACAATATGCAGCTAATACATCCAAATAGACAGTAACCTATTAAGGGTGCAGCACATATGAATTCCATAGCTTTTACTCTGTACATCTGAGCGATTATCTGCTGAGATAATCCCACTGATTATTTGCTGTCTTCTGACAGCATATGCCAGGAAATGAGGACAACACAGTCTCTGTGAGCATGTTCTACAACTTCACACTAAACAATCTAGCTGATGCCATGACTTCTTAGCCTCAACTCTTGATCAATTGGGAAAAAATATTTTAGGCACACAGGAGTAATGTCCTGTAAATTTTGCTTAGTTTAGGCTTTCATATATTAAGATTTATAAACTATTTTTCTCTTTGAAAAACTGCCTTTACTGAGAGCTCAAGTCAGCAGCATGACATGTGCCCAGCAAAACTGGGAGAACCGATTATGTCCACTGCAAAAAGGTATTTTTTTTTTTTAATAAGTACATTCAGTGGAGATTCCTATTTAGTTTTCTCAACAGACAAATAAGCCACACCAATTTGCAAGTGAAACTGATTGGAGTGCTACATACACCCGCATTTCAACTTCTCAGGAACAGAACAGAGGGACAGAAGTACAAGTTCAGAGGACAGTACTGAGTTAGAAGAGGAAGCATAGAGATTTTTACTTCTGAAGGTTTCCTGTAACAAAGTTCGATTACTGTTAGGCAAAAACATCCTTAAAAACCCCGCAGGGGAAATATAGAGCTATAGAGCAATTCAGTTTCAATACTTACTCTGCAGCCAACAGTGAGGCAGCCCTCTCAGCTGTGCTCTGTTCACTGAGGTGATATTTATAAGTTACAATCTCCATTTTCTCTTACTTCTCCTCTCATAAACAGCTTCCATGTGAGCATGCTATTAATGTTCTTCCTCATATTACTTCCTACATGATTTCTTTCATACTTTCAAGCTGTATTATTATACTAGATTTCTTTCTTCTTCAGACAATGTTTGTTTTAATAAGGTTTAAAATATGAACTGTTTTAAACCATGCTTGAAGTTTTTTTTTCATATAGGTGACATGAAAAGTGTTACCAGCAACTTCTAGTAATTGCTCTAATAACGAATATTACCTACTATTTGATATATAAATCAAGAGTTCCCACTGAGCTGGAGAAATGGGTATTTTAAAACTTTTTTTATAGTCCCCTAAAACATTTGTGAGGACATCCTGAAATATTCTGACTCTATACTTATGAATAACGTTTTTTCAGCACTTCATTTTACGTAAGCATGAAAGAGCACAGCAGTTCTGTTTTAAGACAAGGGGAAAAAAAAAAGCTTGAGAAATACTATTCTGCATTATACATACCATTTCCATTCGCATGCACTGCATAATCATTATTCATTAGCAGTGTTGTAGAGTTGGTGGAGTTACTGTTTGATTGTAAGGAATTGGAAGAACTGGATACTCCTTGATTTACAGTCTGCTTCTTTAAGCCATTAGTAGCAGTTCTACTCCAGTCTACAATAGAAACATTACAGAAAATAGCAGGCCTCGTACAAGCAAAATATAAAAACAACTGAACTAAAATAAAAACAAGGCTCCACCCACTCTCCTCCCAGTATTCTAGACAGAATGGTATTCTACTAAGAATTTCATGATTCTTGATGTTTAAAATTATTTAAATCAAGTTCCTTTTTCTCTTGTCCCTTTTTAAGTACAAGCAGCCAACTGTCAGTTTTACGACTGCACACCAGACCAGAGAGATAATTAAAGTACAGTTGATTCTCTAAGTTAAAGTGTATGTCAAATATATAGCTTTATGAGAAGTCAACTGCTGAATAACAACATAAAATCATTTGTAGGGTTTTTTTTTTATTTAAACTATACTTCAGCTTGTTTTTGTGGAAGTCACTGGTAAAACTGCAGTTGACTCAGAACCTGGAACAAATCTTACACTTTCTAACTCTGATCAAAAGTCTTCTGCAAAGACATGCCTTTATACTGCAATGGAAAACATCAACTGCAGTTAACAGCTGAATGCAACAGCATGTAAGCATGAAAGAACTGCATCAACTACCACCTTTAAGGAGTATCATTTTGGAGCTTTATTGTACCTTGGATAATACATTAGACCTGCAACTGCAGCAACATGATTTATTGAGTATTTTTTAAAAAGTATTACAAAATACTAGGAACTTAACACTGAGTATAAATACGCAGAAGTAAAACAAAAATAAGTTCATATTTACCAGAGTTTTCAGCCAGCCTGAATTTCCCACAACAGAGATATCTTCTCCACTGTTTACGGACATTCTCCTTTGTTACACAATAGAAGATAAAAATGAAGAACCCTGCAAAGCAGTAACGTCAGAGAATGTTGCAAAATTGATTTTTGCTACTTCTTAATGAACAATGTTTTGATTTTCTTTCATTTCTTTTAAATTTCTAATCAAAAGTAACGACACCTTTCACCTTTTGGTGAAAACATTTACACCTCTGAAGACTGAAGAGTACTCTTCCCTTACACAGACGAGAGGAATCATACACCCAAATGCAAGAAAAACAAATATAACCAAATCCGCAAAGTGCATAAAGTTTCCTTTTATCAAATAAGAAGTGAAAAATTCTGTGGATCCTGAAATTTAGTTAACACTTTTGGAAAAGAATTCAAAGCAATGTCAAACAGAGGGTATGATACAACACAGTCAGTCTATGCAGATGTTAGCACAGTAACTCTACAAAATTTTCAGAGTTCACACAAAGAAAATAACTCGTATCTAAATTAACAATAAATGGTACCCCCTTCACCAGAAATTCAGCAGGGCACTTCAGGTATACTTAGATAAGTGTAGGCACTTACAGTGCCTCACATTTAAACGAAAGCTTTCGCAGCTTCTCAGACTCTGCTTCTGGGTATGTTCAGTAGCATACTGGGCTTTGCAGAGCTGCATGCCTTCATATCCACTTCCTACATGTTCTTAAGTACTAAAGGCCATGCTTAAGAGTTAGACCACTGACTCTTAGGTGTTGCAGCCTTGCCTGTCTCAATGGCCCTTTGTTGAATGTCATACTTCACCCCTAAGCCTTAAGGGTAAGTGGAGAAATGATACAGTTTTCACTACATTAACTGTATTATTATGTGAACACTTACAGTAACTTAGTATTTACAATTGATCTGTTGACTAGAGAAATACAGTCATTTCCAGTGGTTTGCATACATTTTAAAAATTATAATATTTATAAATACACTATACATATAATAGTAGGCAGTTTTCCTGTAACTTCCTGTAACATAAGTGTAACTTGAGATTACAGTAAAGCAGTATCATGTCTGATTTAATTAACATGCTAAAGCACATATCAAAATTACATCTTTGTTGCTGAATCAAGAAAATGCCATTTCCAAATGTTTTGTTCATTAAAAAACAAAATGGTCTGTCATATGAAGGATTAACTTACCTTGCAAAGTGTTGAAAATGGTAAAGAGGTAAGTAAATACCTCATTTACGGTGAAGAAAGCAAATCCCCAAGTAATTCCCAACAAGAATGTGAGGCCAGCAACACTTCTAAGGTCTTGAATACTGGTTTTTCTTTGAGCACCGAGTTGTTTTTTCTTTTTGATACGACAGAGCTGGATCAGCACAACAATGAACATGCTGATATTGATCAGGAAGATCAGGCAAAAGTATCCCACAGCAGTAACATAGAAGGCAATTCTATTTTTAATCCAGCAACTAGAACAGAAGAACAGTCTGTCAACCATTATCAGAAACAGAAATTAAGTAAAATAAAAGTGAGATAAAGGTGTGGTTTGTTGCACATGCTACCTATTTTTGCCTCTTTAGTAAAAAGTATTTTTTTGGCCAAGGGGTAAGAGCTTTCACATAGACAATAACCAGAAAACACGTGACATATTGTAGAGCTATACCATTTGAAAGCTCTCCCATTGCTTTCTTCCCTACCCCACCTTTAAAGAAAACCAATTTCATATGACCTCCCTCCCACCCCCACACCACCCCAAAAACACCTCCCTTTAACTCACAATTCATCAGGTCTGTTTATTGAAACCCTTCCAGTGGTTATAAGTCCATAATTATCTGGTGATATTGCCAACACAATGGACACAACTACTGCTGGTAACCCTAAAAGATTATGAGCAAACATGTAAGTGAAAATCATGACAAAGACAGTATTATGATGATTTGAAATTATTATATTTTTCTGTGAAATCTGTAACTTGTTTCTGAAATTTGTCTCGAATTCTGTTGACTACTAGCTGTGTGAAAGAATCTAAGAACTGGAGCATTCCAACTGCTCAGGAGCATAGCTTGCAAAGAAGTAAGTTCTCCACAGCTACCTCCAAACTTTTCTGAATAAGGCAACAAATACCATCAAACTGATTTAACACATCAAATACGGGAAACATGATTTTCTTTCTTAAATCTGTTTTAAGAAAACAATTCTATTGATTTTAGTGCCTTCACTTGTGTTTACTCAAGTGGCCAGAGACGATAATCAGGTCCAGAATCTCTTTATTCTTTACCCAGTTAGATCTGCTTTGCTGCTTTTTGTTAGCAACTGCTATCCCAGAAATGAAATATATATGCTTGGCATTTATTTCCAAACAGAACGGACTCTGTCCATCTGGTAAATGGAAATGGAAGTATGCGCATTCAAAATTCCTATTGTTCTTGCACAAGGGAAATTCATTATCAATTTGCATTGCAGCAGCCTCAGTTCTGCAGTTGGGGGGAAGTTGCCTACCTCAGACAGGTGGACTATATAGGATCAGGTTTACTGATAATGAATACTTGGTCACTGCAAAGTCATAACATTTAATGACTGCTTCATTTTCATTCCTGAACTGTCACATTCACTACAATACTTGATAAGAGGATTTATCTAGTTAGCATGTAAGAGGAAAAACACCCCAAACAACAACCAGTAAAAAATACATACCCCAGCCAACAATGCAAAATTTAAGAATGTATTTCCGTACGTATGTATTAAAGACTTTCACAAGGGCCAGATACATGTGGAAAGCTTCTAGGCCCATCCAGGTGAAAGAAACCAAGAGGAAATAGTGAAGAAACACTGCAACTGCAATGCATAGGCCTCGAGTATCATACAGTGCAATCCATGAGTCAAGAAGGAAAACTAAGTTGAGCAGAAGTAATGCAGCACACAGCTGAATAAGGATTTTGGAGGGGTAGTCTCTCCGGATTTTCCTAAAAAAGCAAATTAGTGAGATAACATCAATTGCCCATGGGTTACTACTCTCTTGTAGTCCTTACTGCACAAATGCCAAGAAAAAAAAAATCATATATTTTCATTCATGTATAATGCTTCATATATTACATTTATACATGAAGAGAGTAATTCATAAAAGATTTCCAAATTAACAGTCTGTATGAATAAAGTTTGTTATAATAAGGTTACATAAATACAAACAATAACTTGGATTCTTAGAGTTTAGCACCATGACTTAATTTTTTTACATTGTATGTTGGACTTCTTGTTACAGTACTTCCAAAAACCAAAATGTGACTGTTCCGTATTGCTAAGCTAGATTAGGCTTTTTACCAGGCTTCTAAAGCCTTGATGGAGACAAGTCCTTGAGGACAGGATAATGAGACAACAAATGTGGGCCGAATAACTTCAAGGAGGATTTCCAAAACATAGTATGGAGGATTCGATAGTTAAGGCTCAAATGTAAGAAAATGTTCCGTTGTTCCGTCAAACAACAGAGTACAAATGCGTTTTAAAATGCTATCATTCTGCACTGCTCTATATACGCTCTATCTTAAACACATTCCTTCACGCTTCTGAGTATAAAATATTTGAGTGCTACTTCTTCACTTATTACTGCATAGAGCCTCATGATTAATTCACTAGCCCACAAGATTAATATTCCTGAAGACTGAATCAGCACGTTCCCAGTAAATTGGACAAATTTGTGCATTATTATGGTGAGAGAATCCATAACTATTGGAAAGGACTTTGCAGTGAAGACTATAAGCAATCATAATCGAAGAATAATGGGAGCTTAGTTGAACAGGTACTTACTCAAAAGCTATGTAGGTCACAAGAGTAACAGAAAGAAAAATTGCAGAGAGGCCACAGCCTATATAGGATATAAAAGTCAGTACCAATTCTTGTGTGGGATTCAAAGGAGTATTTCCATACAAGTTCTAAAAAGGAAACAGAAGTTAATTTCAGATAACGTTTATTAAATGGAAAAAGATCAAAAAAACCCAAAATGCACCTTTCCCTCTGGATTGCAGGGGGAGAAAACAGTTACTTTCATCATGGATCTTACAAAAGGTTAACTGAAAAACAGAAAAGCGAATCTAGTCCTGTGAGGAGCAGGCAGTTGGACTCCATGATCCTTATGGATCCCTTCCAACTTGAGATATTCTATGATTCTAATAGTGAAATTCCATTTGATTAAAAACCTGTTTAAAATTTTATTTATCCTAATTCTTGTTTCCTGCAATATAAACAACTGCCTAAATGTAAAACCTGCAGTGTAATAAACGCTTAAGGAATTGTTTCGTTTACTGGAACTTATGGGCTCCCATTCAACAAGCAGCTTAAGCACGTGACTAATTTTATGGCCATATGTACTAACTCTGGACTGAATAGAACTTCAGTAGCATTTCAAAGGTGGTACGTGCTTACTGAATCCTCATTTGCTAAAGATAACACATGCTTAAATATTTTCTTGAATCAGGGTAAGACTGCATAATTTTTTAAATAATTACCATCAAAACTGCAAAGCTTGTGAGGTGGTTGCATGAACAGACTGTTTCATTTACTCTACTTTCTTTAACTATGCAGCCTTCATATGACCAGCCTCCATGTCCACCTGTTAAAGAAAACAGCTTTGTTATGAAAGCCTTTTATTTATATGAACATGAGTTAACATCGCTAAAACAGCATGATATCTTGGGTGATCTCAATTACTTACCATTTTTATTGAAGTCCCAAAAAACACATCTAACTGTTGAATTATCCTGTTTGCAAGGTTAAAAAAAAAAAAAAAAGCTTTACTAAACTATGAGTTTACAATAAAGTATTTTATGAATTATCTACAAAATGCAGGCAAGAATAAATACTGTATACAGCAAATATACCTGTTTTACATCAATGGAAAATGAATTTAGGTGCACAGAATAGATTAATATTGCCAATAGGCATGTGAAAATATGCTGAAGAAATCTGAAGTCACTATACAGGAGCAAAACGACCACACAGAAAAGGAAAACCACTTTTTCATTTGCAACCATTCAATCACTTATTACTATGATGGTAAAGGTTTACATATAGATTTCCCACACACACGTGAAAAACCCTAAAAACAGTAGCAGTAATACAGTATGCTGCTACAAGTAATAATATTTACACAGTTATATCTCAAAACTCAGTATTATATCAATACAATTAAAGACTACACTAAGCCAGATCTAGAAAAAAGCTTCAGGTACGTTAGTGGAATCCCTTAATTTTTCAGTTTATGGTATTTTAGTATTTTAAACTCTTTTAAGATATGGGGTAGAAGATTTTAATCCTTGATGCTCATTTAGGAAAGAGAAGCTCTCTATGCGCCCTAATACTTCCAGATGACCCAAACCTGTGTTCCAGTTTAAAGAACAACATTCCCCCTAAGACCAAAAAACCTCATCTTGCTTCCCGGTCATGCAGCACCTACAAATGTCACGACAGCAGCAACTCTGCAGCAACTCCCACTGTCAGGCTTTCATCTGAGAGTTTTTATTCTTTGAAGAATAAAACAGAAGGGTAGGAAGGAAAGACAAAAACTGGATGGGTAAGTGATAGAGCAAAACTACCTGAAATCATTTGGGAACAAAAATTTATACCAGTGATCAATAAGCAAAGGTGAATGATTTTTGGAGTCCAGATGGAGAGACAAAATGTCCCCACTACTAAAGTAGAACCAACTGATCTGTATTCTTATTACAGTATTTCATCTACAAAAAAACTCCTGTGGAAGCAACAAAACCGTACTTTTAAGTCTGCCAAAACATAAATCATACCTGATTAGGTTTGATATTCTGTAAAGTGACAGTAACGTTTGCCTTTAAGTTGCTAATTGTGAGGTTAGAAACACTTGATGATATAACATTGCTGATTAAAGATGCATTCTTCAAGGACAGATCCTGGAACAACAAAAAATAATTAGATTTTGAAATCTTAAAAGAAACAACAATAGAGTACAGCACCCACAAATTCAGTTATGCGGAGTGAGCAGTGGACAAAAACAATTACTTTTTACATCAGGAAGTTTTGAAGTGTGTTTTGTGGAAAAAACCCCTCCATTCATATTTCATTTTGCTCTAGGCTCAAGTTTAAAAACGTAAGAACAGAGGACCAAAAAGATACCTGGAACACAGTGGTCTTCTTAAAGAAGTTGAATATAATTCTAGAAGCCAAGTCCAATTCGTCAGGAGGTAAATTTGTCAGCAGCGATGAAGGAAGTGTAATTGATCCAAGATTATTCAAGTCATTAATTGCATTAACGCCTAAAGAGATCTGAAAAATAAATTCAGTGTTTATGCTTCATTTCAGTAACTAAAAAAAAAAAAAATAATTGTGACTTATTTTCAGCTTAGAACTTTGAAATACACCTCTGTAATTACTGTCAGGAACTCACTGCTGCTCTCTCATTTCTCTCTTGCTCCAAAGAATAAATAGCATCTTCATGCCTGAAAAGGATGCAACTCATTTCAGGCCTGCCTACCATTGAAAATACTCTGTCTTTACCCATTTGCTTACAGGGATAGAACACATCACTGTAATGATTAATATTGATTTGAAAAAGGTGAAAAGCAACAACCTATCTAGGTCTATGTAACTGTATAGGGAGATGAACATTTCACAGCATGGAAGCCTGCAAAGGCAAAGAATTTTTATGTTCCATATGAAGTATGTCAGAATTCAGAATAACTGCAAGTAGCCATTATTTATCAATAGGTTTTTAAGTACAGGAGGTTCAGGGGAACCCGAGAACAGAAACCCTAACTTTATGATCATCCAGCAAAAATGACAAAAATAAACCAGATAAGCTACAATTCAGGTATCTCAAGAGCTTAGTGACCTAACATTATAAACAAATAATCTGAACTTTCACAGTTTTCTGTGCTGTTCTTATAGGACTGAGAGCTTTGTTTAGTACACAATCTCTAACAATTTCTTGTTGCACTTTAGTCACTTTACATACAAATACCATCATCTGAGAGTTCCTGAGAGATGTGGAACATCAGCAGAACTGAAGAAAGAAATTATCTGTGTATTCAAAAAATGGTTGTAATGGGAATAACAGTGTGAGCTCTCCACAGTGCCCTAACAATATAGTTTAACTCTTCTGTTTAAACCAATGGTCTCCAAACTTTTTTAATCATGCACCCCTCAAAATTTTTGAGCATGTACGACAAAATATATCTATTTATAAGTTATATGCATGTACTACTTTAGTAATATATTATGCACATTATAAAGCATATACAAAAATAAAAGTTTTTAAAGGATGAGATAAAGATTAAACATTTTTTAAAAAACATTTTTAAATTTATTAATCATATAAAAATATTTTCTTCCCACACCCCAATGGACTGTCTTTTCAGTATCACAGAACAGTTCCAATCCTACTCATGGGTCATGCTACATTAAGCTATTTTCTTCGAGAGGACAGAATGTGTCAAAACTTGTCCAGAACTTTCCAACTCTCCTTGCTTAAGCCTCCAAGGCTGGTATTGTCCAAATTATTTCCTCAATCAGGAGGGAGGTTTTAAGTGAGACAAAGTGGATCCAGACTTTCTAGGCACTTCTTTCTTGGCAAGACCAACTAGCCATGAGCGATAAATGTATGAATATTATTATCCAAGCAACATTTTCCTGGAACGCTCTGCAATTAATCTCTTTCTAACAGATGAAGCCATCTGGCAACACTCCTTGAGAGATTTCAGCCCTGTTAAGGGAGGGCGATTAAGTTAGTCATGATTCAGGGTTTTTGAGGCAAAGTTATTCTGCCAAGCGGTCTGTCCGTTCAGTGTTCTGGCTGTACCCTCTCTAACAGCTTATTAGTTGAATGCCAGTTTCTCCTGAGTTTGTTGCTTATTTGCACCATAATAGAAAATGAAAGCAAAAACTATGGAGAACTTCAAAAACAAAGTATTTTTTCTCTGGAACCAACATGAACAAAAGATCCTGAAATTGTGACATAAATACAGAACAAACTCACATTACATGCAAATATTAAAACATAAAATACTTTAAAATAAATTGTTTGAGAATTTGTAAGTATTTAGAATTTTCAGTGTTTAACCTGGAGATCAGCTGAGTCCTGGACAGCAAAACACATCTGGTTGGAGCGGATGCTATTGGTTTTGACAACTGCCAGAGCCAAGGATGGGGAGGCAAAATCAGCAGACATTGCTGAAAAGTTCAGTTTTAAGCCAATATAATCCACCAGTTTTATGATTCTGTTAAGAAAAAGAGATACTTAGTCTTACCAAAAGCACACATCTGAAATTCTCGGACAAGCTGTAGTTATGGAGTAGCAATCCAAGCGCAGTGTAAAGTACAGTGGACTCTGCCCACATTTTGTGGTGTTAACACAAAAAAATACACTGTTTTTCATGGCATTATATTATAGTAGAGCTGGTAACATTAGAATGATAATCCTTCCATTTTATGTAAGTACATTAAAGAACAAGAAATATTCTTTTGGATTATGATTATGAAAAAATGAAACTTGCTGAAACCAATTTATCAAGACGGTCAATACAACACACCTTTAAGCTATTGCCAGAATGACCTACCTGTTAGAAATTCGGGGTGGTAATGGTTGAGAAGCAGTCAGGACTTTGCTAACCTCACTAATCATCCTTTCTACATCTTTTGGCTCTACTTTTCCAGCTGCTAAATCGTTTTCTATTTTGGACACGATTTGCTCAGCTGTGGTGATATTAATGGCGGTATACACAGAGGTTGTGTATGTGGTAGCTGATAGTATCTTTCCTGTGACAAAAGAAAAGTTGTGCATTTATTTAAACATTGTTTTCAACAAATGAAGTAAGATTTGAGAAGCAGAAAAACTAAGCAGTTCTCTTGACCAACAAACCTTCTATAACCTGGAAGGTCTCTCAGCATGTTATGTGAGACACAATCCCTTTTTCTCCCTATCAGCTACTTTGCAGACAGCAATACTTTAAATCTTATGAAAACATAAAACAAGGTTTCAAATGGCCAGCATTAATTTCACTTTTTATTGACTACAAAGTTCCTTGCATCAGACCATTAGTGATGTTAAATAATCTATTATTTTGGATTTTTAGCCACTGCATGCCTGAAAGTAGAATAAAATCAAGATAAGGTCAGCAATTTAAAAAGAAGCTTGCAAAGATGCATATAATCTTCAGAGGAAAATACATAGCCACTAAGAATATTCCTAAACAATAATATTTTAAGGAAGATCCAACGTTGATTTGCAATATTTTAAATACTAGCTTAGTAAAAAAAAAGCTACCTGGCTTTGTAACTTAACTTTTTCTTCAAAGGTACCTCTTGGGAACTTAGCACAGTACCTAACCATCACAGTTACCAACCAATCTGTAGGGTAAGGTACCCCTCAACATGGCCAAAGGCATCAGAATGTATTTCAAAATAAGTATACACCTTGTGAGAGTTGTCTCAGGTCTTTCACAGTAATAGCAAGATCACAGCTCAGATAAATAATCTAGTTTAATAAAGTTTACAAGCAAATTCAGCATATCTCATTCACATAAAAAAAAAAAAATCATTTTACTTGTCATATTTACCTGTGCTCCCATTAGGCAGGCTACCATGGCCATCAGCAGTAAAACGAGGATGAGCAGCTGAGACAGAATGGTTGACGGGACTAACAGTAGGGGTCAAAGTTATTGTGAAAGGAGTAAGGGGAAGAATAGGTGCTGTAGTTACGTTTTTGTCTTGAGAAATAGGTTCAGTCGAATCTGTAGCAGGATGAATTTGTGCAACAGATTTGGTGGTAGTAGTCTCAAAGGGGGGAATTGCTACTGGACGTTTGGGGGGAAGCTCAGAAGAGGAAACTGCGGAATGTTTAGTGAAACCTACAGAAGGAGAAATTACTGTAATAGGCTTGGTAAGATACGCAGCATCAGATTTAACTGAGAAAGTAGCATTAGTGACAGACTTTGTTGCAGGGGTCGAAATAGTGGCAGATTTATTAGAAGCTATGGAAGGAAAGGTTGGCACGGTGAGTTGAGCAAGAGACCCAGAAGAGGGAACTGTAGTGGTAACACTGCCTGAAGACACTGAAGTTTCAGTAGTGGATGCAATAGAAGTTTCAGAGAGAGTATTTGTATTGGGAGATGCAGAAAGAGTTCCAGAAAAAGAAATTTTTGTGAATGGTGGGATTAGTGGTCTAACTGTGGGGCTTTCTTTGGTAAAAAGCATAGTGGGGGAAATAAAAGTATTAGATTTGGGTGAAGTCTTTTTAGGGAGAGAAGGAGAATGAGGAAAAGGAACCCATATAGAATGAGGTGGCACTTGTATAGTACTGTAAAAAAAAAAAAGGCACAGAAATGCATGTTAAATTTAAGATTGTGTACATTTTAAAGAAAATCAGTTATAATAGAGGAACATATGGAAATGATATGGACATACTACTAATAATGTATATTTTTAAATCAATCAGATTGAGATTGGATGTTTCATGCTCTAGTAACAAATATGAATTCCATAACATTTTGAGGGCTCTTGCATTCTATTTTGCTGTATTTATTAACTAGTAAGTCCATAAATACTACTACTGCCTTGCTGCCTGTTCTGGAAGTGACCTGATGCTGAACACAAACTGGGGGGAGGGGGGGAGCGGGAGCAGGGAGATAAGGAAGAAGGTGGGCAGGGAGAGGAGGGGAAGAGGGAGGAACAGGGAGGGGGCTATATAGGAAAATGCTTGTCAGGTTGTTCTTACTGATTCCTTCCTGGCTGTTACACTACAACATGGAATTTGACTCCATTAATGCATTAGGAAATAAGCAAGTCAAATATTGTATTTATACTTACTACATTTGTAATTCTTCAGCAGTCAAGGAACAATACTTCAGTGACGAACAGCAGCACTGTTCTGAGATGACAAAGAGGCATTAACTTAATTTATCCTGAAGCATAAAATTGCTAATACTGTTAAGTAGGATATTCAAATGAGCACGTGTTTTATGTTTTTTAAACACAGGTGTATATTGCATAATTGATTTTCAGTTTTTTTCTGAAATGACATTTGCAAAACAGATCTTGACCAGTCAGAATATGGCAATAGCCCCAGATTTTTGCTCAATGTCTGACAAGTTTCTCTTTTTGTTATTGTAAACAAACCAAAATGCAAAGCTACATCTTTTGAAACAAAGAGACAAATGTTACAAGTCACCACTCCATCCTGTCACAATATCACTAAGAAACTAGGCTACTTCATAAACTTTTCAGTTCAGATTGCCATTTCAGTAACACATTTATGTTCTCAAGTAATTTTACACCTAATCCTTTCAAAGTCTGCTTTATGTAGTCAGCAATTTTATACCAGTTTTTTTAAATATATCTTCCCTCTCCCCACCCAAAAATCAGAAGGCTGCATTTTGATGCATTTATATTGCTCAAAAAAAATTATTTTTATGTAAAAATAAGTAACAATTTTATTTTAGCTACTTGGAGGTCATGTGTAAACAGATGGTATTTAATCTGAAATGGTACCTGTAATGAGACCGTGTTTAAAGCACAACTTACCAAGTTGACTTATCTCTGCTTTGTCTGTTAAACTGCTTATATTCTCTCTCTCAGCCAGCTTCATTATGAAATGGCAGTGTATACTATAATGAGAAGAAAAATCTTTAGACTCAAGAGATCTGCCTCATCTTCACAATGCATGTAACTAACATCAAATGCTAAGTGAAAGCACATAAGCACAAATGCTAAGTGTGAAAGCAAATTTGTCCTAGGCTCTTTCAGATATGGGGATATTTTTAATGCACATAAAACACTCTGTCAGGCTAAACAGAAGAGCAATACAATACATCATTTTGTGACAACTTATTTTGTCTTTTCTCTACAGACAGTGTTGGTTCTTAAATGGGGTCCCTCCCTAATTAATGTTAGCCATTAAAGAGTTTATAATTTTGTAAAGATAGTAACGTAATCTCCAGTGTTACTGTAAAGAAACTCCAGAGAGGAACGAGCAAGTGTCCTAGGTGGCTATGTCAGTGTATATGAAATCTCCATCTCCTGGGGAAAGCCAGTGTTCTCTCTTTTGACTTTAGAGAGAACTTAAATGACCCACTTAAGCATGTAACTACATATTCACAATTATGGTTTGATGAGATGAAACCCTGCCTAAACTAGCAAACCTACAGTAAGAATTCATGTTCAGCAAACTCAAACGAACAGGTGAATGAAAAGGCAACACATAAAAGATGAACTGAAGCTTCTTTCCAGTTAACAAGAATGAAAACAGTACGCTAAGTACTGCCTGTATGTGACATGAAGGTGTCATCTGACTTTCTGTCTATTACCATTTGAATATTTTTGACTTTTTTTTTCATGCTGATCTAGGAAGATAACCCCCAAATTCAAGTAGTTGGGGAAATGAAGTTCCACATTTCGTTTTAGAATACAGTGTTTCCAAACTGATCAGTTTAAAGGACGGGCCATTTAGTGGTGAGTAACAATTAAACTGACAGATATTATCTACATTTCAGGGTTTCCAGGAGCAGCCTTGCCATTCTGATTAGCCCATTGGTTCCAAACTCTGAACTGGTTACCTTTTCAGGCTTCCCCTACCCCGAGGATGACCGGTTTCCCAAGCTGAAGAACAGCAAGCTGGGATGTCTGAAGCAATTCCCTCATAAAAGATTGCATTGTATTCACAAGCTCTGTAAGTTTGGTGGTCCCAAATCCCATAGCCTTAGTGATTAAGTTGCTATGTGACTCAGCTAGTACAAAGATGCAGAAGAATTATGGCAGGCATGCCTGTGCTTCACCAAAAGATTAATGAAAAGCAATACAGTTTGTTTAAAAAAAAAAAAGTGCCACTAATTCTAGGAGAATAATAGGATCAGAATTTCTTTGTCAGTCTACATACATTTCTCCAGCCTGTTTCTCAAACTTAACTTCCTAGAAAGTTTCGTTTTTCTTCTGTTACATAGCCATTCATATGTGATATATCACAAGACAATATATGAACCTTTAAATATATGAGCAGTAAAAAAATTAACAACAAACCTCTGGTTTTCTGCACTGCATTCCATAACAGAGGACTGTAATGACAAGTGAAAATAATAAAAAAAAAAGTGTTTTGTCATGAGGAAACAGGACTGATACTTAGATAATGACATTATCAGAAATAAGTTGGAAAAAAGTTTCCCAAACAGTAACAATAATGGGTAATCTTACCTCACTTACTGCTTGCAAGGTTTTGTTGAACTCTGAAATTCTTTAGAATAAAAAGTTACCATTATGGAGGATTTCTAATTTTGGTTCTAAAGACAATTACAACAATATAATGAAAAGCACAAGCAATTACTGCGAAAAAAAGTAGTTTTCCAGTTGATCAGTGATTTTTTTAAAATCATACCACTTTTTAAAGGACTGCGCATTTTAAAAGTTGCCTTTTATTAATGACTCCACAAACCAAGTTTAAACCTCTGTCATCATGTATTTTAACATCAATCTACTTCTTTAAAAGTTATTTAAAAGAGCAAAAGATAAATCTTAATGTTGCCTTTTGACAACCAAACATTTGGAACAGAATTCTAAATTTATACTCAAAGCCACAGAAATAGAATGAGTAAGAAATATGGATTTCATCTACAAACAAGACTTGTTGGCCAATTACAACTTTTTGATTTTCAGGGTAAGTTTTGGGAATAGCAGTAAATAGTCACTCATTAAACCTCTCCTTATAAAGACTGTGAAAGAAGAAACTACACGAAAATAAAAATACAGCTATGACTCTAAGAATACGTATTAAAAAACTCGCAGCTAAGAAAGTTCTCTAATTATTTTCGTACAAGACAGACTGAATGCCTGAAATTATAAAAAGCATTTATTCAGGGAGAGCACCAACCAGACTGCTGTTCTCAACAATCCACAGCTCATGTCCTCAGGAGGTGGTATTATTATTGTTATTAGTATTATTACTACTATTAGTATTACTACTAGTGCTGCTGCTGTTATCACTATTACTGTT
This sequence comes from Chionis minor, assembly GCA_013398295.1. Classification (NCBI taxonomy): domain Eukaryota; kingdom Metazoa; phylum Chordata; class Aves; order Charadriiformes; family Chionidae; genus Chionis; species Chionis minor. The sequence continues at coordinate 33,749 of VZSF01003231.1, read as the reverse complement.
ATTATTACTATTATCAAGATCAACAGCATATAAACAACAAGGCCTTTGGGCCTTGTTGAGCCCCAGGGAAACTGAACAACCAAAAAGGAAATGAGCAAATGTACCATTTCTTAAAACAAACTCCAGTGGTGCATAAAACAAACTTAGACTATTCTAACCAATATGAACTTGATGTTAAAGAACAGTAACTTAAAACTCCTGAAATTGCTAATTTATAAAATGCACGAATAAAGCAAAGCGAAGAGTCTGATAACCACATGGAAGGTCTCACTTAATCTTTTTCAAATATATCAAAGATTTCAATCCTTATTCAAAATTACTTACCTCAATTCTTGTGTGGTGGCTGCTGGAATTGCAATTAGTTGTGTAACTTGATTGTTCATGGTTATGTTATTAACCTGTTAGAAACACAGATTCCATGGCTAAGTAAACCCAGTAATTTTTAGCCTTAAAAGAAACATGTTAATTTCACACATTTTAACAGTCAAATTCCAAAATATGAAGCACATTTTCTCATTGAGACACTTCAACAAATATTTACCGTGACATTGCTGTCCGAACTTATGGAAGGAATTGGCTCATCTAGTGTAGACTGAGTAACAGGATTTGATTTGTGAAAGATATGGACAAGAGGATAGTGACCTCACTATATCCGATGTTGGAAAAAGAGGAATTTGGCTTAGTTTGCAACAAAGACAGCTTAGACCAGACACTGAACAAACTTCCTAACTGTACCGCAGCAACGGGACAAGCTCCATAGTGGACATAAGTAACAGACAATGTAGAATCCTGGGAGCAAGAAGTCAAGAACTGAGGTAAAAGCCAAAAAGACACGGTAGGAATGATCTAAATATATATGATCTAGTGCTAGGGCTGGGGGATAAACTAAGGTTTATCTAATGGCCCTTTATAGACCTGCATTCTTATGTTATTCTGGTTGCCACCATTACTGGTTATTTTTACATTGCATGCACGCAGCGAGCACCATGATGAAAACATCACCAAACATACATGGTATTGACATTACCTAAGAAACATTCTGTTAAAAAGTAAAAGTTTCAAGAGACAGGAAACCTGTTTTTCTAATAGCAGTAGGCCTAACATTAATACAGTAGTCTGGCTTCAGTAGGCATTATCGCCATTGAAACACAACACAATGCAGAGGTGGCTTTTGCCAGGGGCCTACCCCTGCCCAAGCTCAACGCTCCATGTGCACCTGTGCCGTAGCTCTCTGCGGCGGTTCTGCTGGCTACTCATGCTTGCAGAGACTGGCATGTGAAGTCTCAGACTGAGTGCAGACAGGGATGCGTAGGAGAAAGATAGAAGGTCCTTTACAAACTAATATCCTTTTTTTTTCTCCCTTCAGTTTTCTATCTATAATAACTAAACATTCGCATCCTCATAGTATTATTTTGATACTGATAATCTATATGGTCCTTGCTTTGCGTGATACTGTTCTCTTAAACCTCTACTGTGTTGTACACGTGGACACACTCATGTCAGACAGGCCTACTGCAAAATTAATAACTGATTAACCACATGCCAAAAAGCATAGAATAATACCCTATTTATGAAAGTCTCAACATGAATTATTCCCAGGATGCAATCCAACTTAATTTATGCCCACACTGTTGCTATCTAATGATGCTTGCTTTCTAAAATAAAGTGCCTAAATTAATTTCCAAAGGAAGATCCTGTATGCTTAAATGCAGATTCTTAATTAGGGAGTTCCTCTCTCCTGACTTGCCAGGGCTTCCCCCTCCTTTCAGTGGCTATATCGAGAATATAGGCCCTTACTGTAGGAAGTTTACTTAGCTGGAATTCTAAAATATGGCTGCAAAGCAGCTGTTTAAGAGAGAGAGTAGATCCATTCACTCCATTCACTGCAAATACTGACTTGCACTGCAGACTGTATTTGAAATAAAACATAACAAGAACCATGACAGGGTATGAGCATTTTAAGTGTAGACAAAGAAACCTATCTCAACCTTCCTTACCATAAAGTTTTAAAAGAGAGAACACTTACTATTTCTACATTTAGTGACGTGTTACTTTCTTCACTTGCCTGAAGTTTTACCTTGCCCACATAGAACACTACAACCAAAAGGCAAAAAAGAGAATCATCAGTAAATCTCATCACACAACATTATTTGAGTATTTTAAAAAAATGAAAAAGACACTAACCTGAAAAATTACAGACAGGTGTTACGTTGCATAAAATGGTTTCTCCTGCTATAGTTTTTTTTGGAGGAAGAAAATGTAGTGAGTAAAAAAGTTGAACTTAAACCCGTACTGACAAACATACATATTTATAATCATATCAATGCTTTAAATGTAAAGGTCTTTCCTTTTTAGAAATATTGCACGTACTGTCTAGCCTTACTTCTACAGGGCACTTACCATGACATTTTCCAAGACTTAGTATTCAAAGTGAAACATGCTGGTTTTGATTAATTAATTTTGAGTACTTTTCTGTAGCAGTTTCCACAGAAGACCTAAATGCAAGTGATCTCTTTTTTTTTTTTAATTCCAAATAAAACAGAAATCAGCATATCATAAATAAGCTCTTCAAATATCACAGTATTCAATCACTAGCTATAATATTATCTGCTTCTGAGGATTCTACTACGGCTACTTATGATAGCACGAAACTAAAACTGTTCTACCTGTCAGAATTCAAACTATGACGATAGTGCACATGTACACTCTCATCTAGTAGAACATGTCTTTAGTTAGTTACAGCAAGCTTTTGGCTGCTCCCATATTTTTAATACTACCTACACTGCAAAGAAGTAACACTGATCCCAAATTAAGGGTACTGTAAACAGATGGACGTGTTGTATAAATTCAAAAAAGACCAGAAAGGTATTTGAAGTCAAGACAAAACTCCTACACTCGTTCATGAAAACGTATCAGCACAACTTTCTTTACTTAAGCAGAGAGATTGGCCTCCATTAACAGAAAAACAAATGCTATTTTCTCTGCTGTTATCATTAGCTAGTACCAAATGAGATGGGAATTTTTAATTTTTTTTACTTTTACTTTGGTACAAACATTTGCCTGTTATAGCTTGATGCTTCATCGATTTTATCATCATCAACAAACAGCAATCAGAAGGTACGGATTGTGGGCTGGTGGCAATATTCAAATTATTAGAAAAAAATTATTTTTCAGAGAGCAATTTAGAGTCAAATAAATTTGCCTTCCCTTTTGCTGGCAGTGGTCAGGGAAATAGTTATGAAAATTTATCAGCACTTTTTAAAAAAAAACCAACAACAATCCTTAAAGAAATAAAATGTTCATAAATAACTGAATTTGTCACAAAGAACACCACCACTCATAAAAACCCAACACAAAATCCAGGAGTGACACAAAAGTAAAGAGTAACGTCAGTCTCTTTTTCTTTACAGGGTACCCATTTGTGTGCCACCTAGTCTTGCTTAGGATCTCTGCATGCCACCAAAATGCGTAAAATAGATAAGCAGTGTGGAGGATAAAAGACTAATCAAAAATTACTAGTGCTTCCAGCTCCAAAAGATCATCAGGTAACAGCTGCAAACTTCCTGCAGGTCACATTCATACAGTCAAATTACAGTAGCCACTATGGCTCGAAGCCAGTTCTTCTACCACTTGCACTAATTCACTGCAAACGCATTCTGATTGGTCTACCAGGTTCCTACATGGATAATAAAAAAATTAATTCAGGCTTCTCCTATAGACTGGACCTGCCCTGAGAACATCATAACTGTTTTCAGTCTGCCTTGCTCTATTAAAAAGCATGAGGATTTTTTAAAGTAAACACGATCCCCAAGATTGTGTTTCTTAGATCTTTGTGGTAACCTGCTGCTCTAACTTACAAAATAACCAAACTTTCTATATGTGGTCATCTAGGCAAGCATTGCAGAATTAGACCTACCAGACTGGAAATTAACACAAATAAGGCAGACTGCTAATATGATACACCATAATACCAAGAAAAAAGATCCTGTTAAAAATATTTGGGAACAGATTTCCTGAACTCAGACATAGTTAAATTTTGAGGATCATAAAAGAAGATCAGTGGTGATACATTAATCCTACCTGATATTATGGTGGAGTAATAATCAGTGATGTTAAGAGCTTCTGTTAAAATAAAAAAGTTTTAAAATTAAGTTTTCACATTTTAACTTAAAAAGCCTATGAAACACATGCCACAACAATAAATTCCCTAATTTCTACTTTAGACTCTGTCTTCCCGAGAGAAGTGTAAACACATGACCTTTTGGAGAATTCAGTGGAGGAAGTGGTGCTTTTAAGGGCTGATTCCCATTTAACCTATTCTACATGGGCATTTCATGTACTAAAAATGTGTCTTTCTCTCCATCAACTATGAAGAATAGCAGGATGTCTAGCTCATACACAAACATGTAGGAATCTGTACTGATAAGGGATGAACCTCTTCCTCGTTTTCAAATACAAACATCAGGAAAAAAAGGGATAGCAAGTCCCGATAGAGTCTTTACTGATCCTATTTAGCAAACTCATTGCAAGAACATGTATCATACAAGTGTCTTTAGGGAATGGGTGTACATTTTAGTTCTGTAAAATAATTTATATAGTATCAGAAAGCATAGAAAACATTATGCCTATAGATATACCAAAAGCTACATACTTGCTAAAAATAAATATGCCTAGTTTGGGCTTTCATAAGCAATGTAGTATTTTGAATAAAAAAGAAAGGTTAACAGCTCAATGTCGTTAAATGTGCTTCAGAATCCCACCCGTGTAGACTTAAAATACAGACTGGACATAAATACAAATTTTAAGATCATGTAAGAGAATAATTTGAACTAAACAAATCCCAGTTATCAAAAAAAAAGCAAACTTTCATGAATGCAACAAACACCTCCCTTCAGACCATACTCTCTTCAGGCAAATTCTCACCTGCAGTTTGTGTAGTCTCCTCTGAAGTCATATCTGAAGAAAAAGAATTAATAACAGTAAAACAAAACAATAAAATAAAAATCTAAAATATCTAAATCTAACTCTAACTAAATCTAAATAAGAGAAACATTAATAAAATCTTGCCTGAAGGATTAATAGGATAGGTCATAAAAGTAACAATAGAGGATTCTGGAAAAAAAAAAGATAAAAGTAGTAAAAACTGTATTAATATTTTATTTCTATGAAATTTGCGGGAAAAAGATCGAGCATACAAAACTTCCAAAAGGGACTGAATATTATTTATCTAAGCTCCATTTTAAGAATGGCAACGCTTGTTAAGAATGTTCACATTATTTCAAGAATCTGAGTATCTGAATATGAACAGCTGGTAATTGAGTTCCTTCAGATAAGTTCCTTTTATTGGCCTCTTTCTTTCAGAAGATGCAGATGAGTTTGGCATATCCAATAGCAGTAACTGTTTAGCTGCAAGGACTTTTTCCTGCAGGAACTCCCAACACTCATCAGAAAATGACACACTGAGTTTGGCAAACTGCCTCTCCAAAAAAGCTATTTTTGCCAGTAACCATACATAGAGTGAGGATGCAATTTTTTTTTTCAAAGCTGTATCAAACAAACAAAAAATTACATTAAGGCAATAGAGGAAAATTTAAAGATTGCTCAGGAAGGATGTGCTTAGTAAGCATATTTTAGGTGTCAGTACAGGAATACAAAGTGGTTAGAGGACCACTTTATATCACTCCAATATGACAACTTAGTGACATTTTTAAAATGGGCCCGAGTAGCTTCGTAACAGAAGAACATCAAGCTTTCCAAATTTCTTTACTAAAAGCATCCCTGTCATTTGTAGGAGCGGTACCTTAAGTATAGTAATGCAAAGCTGGTGGCTCTCCATATGACAAGAAAAAAGCAATCCACGTCATTACATGGAAAGGGAAAGAGAGATTTTCTTTCTGATATATCTATTTCAACTAGAACAAATAGGCCCTTTCAAAAGTGGCCTCTTAACTCCATACTCAGAGTAAAAGCTAAGTGTATTTGATTCTTAAGTAACAATGCTGATGACAACTGATTTTCTAAGGCAAGTAACAAGCAGCCAAAACAATGAGGAATCAGAGTGAAAACTAAGTGCTGACTTCATCAGTATTATTTGGCTTGCTATAAACTACAACAAGTATTGAATTGGCTGCAGTTATTAAAGATGAACCATTCCCAGAGAAAGACTGTATGTGTAAAGAACAAAAGTATGTGTGTTTGTGTCTGTATTACTTCTTTTCCCCAGAGCATGGTATATCAGCACACATTAAGGAAGAAAGCAACTGAGCTTCACACAGCTATTTCTGTGTGTCTACAGTCTTCATTTTTAAAAAAAGCTTTCATAGTCGATGGTTATCATCTCTGGTCCCAGAAGTTACTAGGGGGCAGCTGTGTGTCGGAGCGTGTGTGTGTGTGTGTGCTTGGCCGTAATATACCACGCTCCATGAAATGACATGCACATCTGCTAGGGTGGGAGATGTACAGGAGCTCTCTCACTACAGTGCTCCTCCTCTGCCATCTCTGCAAACTGTTCACTGTTTAGGTCACTGGGCAAAAGGCAACTTGCACCTACTTCATCCCCAAGCATCACTGACACAAACCATGAGTGATCCTGTAAGGTAAGCTATTTCATTACAAAGCAGAATGAAGAAATTAATTTTTCTTCATAAAATATACAAACAAAACGTGAAATGTTGAAACTCATTTACGTTACAACTTTTTCCACATTACCTCTGATAAAAGCAGATTTATCTAACACGAAATAATAAACATTGCAGTAATCAGTAAAGTCTTGATTTTCTTACCAGAAATGGTTGTTGCAGCTGATTCTCCTGAATTTAGAGCTTTTTCTTCAGACAGAAAAAAACAAGAGGGAAAAAAAGGACCATAATGAAGTTTCAGATACATACATAACCACCCTCAGCAGCCTTTCCTTTTATTATCAAGTTTACTGCATTCACCAGAAGAGGGCAACACCTGATTATCAGAAGAACACTTTGAGGTTGTCAAAAAAGGCAGCTGTAACAATCTCCGACTAAAAAATATGACAATTTTTATGAATTCAAATAGAATTCAAGTGAAGACGATTTCTTTTCTACAAATACTAGACAGTTTACATTGTATATGTTAAGAACACAAAAATCAGTGACCCAAGATATGTACCCAGATACGTGCCATGCTAGCCTGGAAGTCGCATGCCTACCCCAAGTGTCTTGCTAATTCTGGGAATGGGAATCAAGTACACCTAACAAGATGGCTGTAGCTGGGTATGGAGAACTCTTTTCAGACTTTGTATAATAACACTGGGACTTGCCATTTAAACTGTATCCCATACATATCTGTTCTCTTTTCTATCTTGCAAAAAGCTAATTCAAGTTTGAACCTCTGATCTTGATAGAAGCCAGCCAACTATTTATATAGCAAACACTAGCCACTAAATCTTTGATGTTGTTACTGATGTTGATCAGTATTTTGATCAAAAAGAAATTAGGAAATTTGGTATCTGGTTCATGTAGCAACTTCAAAGTTAGCCTTATGATTCACTGAGTGGTTTTTGATAGTGCCACTGACAAGTCAAGTCACAGTTATCACAGAAATATAATCTAAAGAACAGCTGGCTGCAAATATGAAACACTATTTAAAAATATATACTTAAGGCATTTCAGCATTTTCTCTCAAAACTCAAAAGTCATCCTATAATATTATTACAATGAACTAATAATACTGTAGTCTTTCCTACTGTTGTAGAAGATTTGTCGGAGATACCAGAAGTCTCTGCAGAAAACCAGATTTTTTTAGCTAAACATAGTAAACAAGGAGTTCCTGAAATGCTAATCACTCACATGATTCCTTGCTCAGACTATTTTGCTTGCCTTACTGAAAACTAGTAATAGCTTCTTTCCAAAGGATAAACATAAATATAATTTCTGCAATGAAAGGAGAATCAGAGTAATCTCAGTGACATTATTTTCATTTTCTCTGGAAATTTACTGATGCTATTTGCACCATGAAACACGCTAATAAGCAACAAGGATGATATGGATAATTAGTTTGCAAATATTTACATATTCTTAACTGTCTCCACAAATTAAAAAGTAACAGCAGCAGCAATCTTTTTATGCACTTTCTAAAATACGAGAACAAAGGGAAAAAAATTACACAGAACCCCCATATACCTGTTATCTGTTTTCTGCCGGGCAACGTAGCAGTAGTTTCAACTACAAAGGAAGAAGATGTTTTTAGGACCAGAAGTTTTTATATATATTTGTACATATGCATATATATACACACACTTTTTTAAACACAGCCATTTCAGATGTGCTACTCACCTCAATTCAGTCTGGTTTGCAAAACTATTTTGCATCCATTGATAAATGCGTGTCAAGTCTTTTTGAAAGCTGGAAGTTGAACTCTTTTGAGTTCAATTTTTTACTCAGCTTATCCCTTTTATACTTATGGAAGGCACAGATTAGGCTATGAGCTTTCCCACTGCCTTTCCGTTGCCAAAGTCTTCAGAAATCCATTCAACACATTTGCTTGAGTTAAAATGAAGTAGACTAAATAGCAGCAACTAAAAACTAAAACAGGTACACACAACTGTGCTTTCACACAGCTGTTTTTGCAAAAATGTGGAAAAGAAATGCTGATAAATTATTCAAGAAGTGAAATTTTATTAATACAAAGAGAAGCAGAGAAATTAAATGGAAAAAAAGCAGGGGCAGGAGAGCCGGGTAAGACAGGGATGCTTTATTCATATTTACAAATTACGCGAGATATACTTTGAGAATACATCTACGTCGTAATGTGCATAAACATCATGTAGATGCTCACATGCCCAAGAGCTGCATCACCACAGAGCATCTAAACAACGAGCAGATACATCAGGGTGCCAGAAATGAAGCAGCTCAGGTGGACCTGGACTGGGAATGAAAAGGTGAGCTCAATGGACCCATGAAACATGTCCCTAGGGACACCGAGGGAGTGATACAACATACAGATGGGCTATTGATCAAGGTGTCAATCTGACAATTGAAGCTATTGCACAGGCTACCCATGAATGTGAAACACGTACCATAATCAAGTGAGGCAAGTGACTAAAGTTTCCCTGGAATAGATGATGATGGCTGGGCTATCAATATGAGGAGGCATAGCAGATTTATTACATCAGACCACCACCGCGAACCTGCCACCAAGGCAAGTGCTATGTGCTTCCCGTGGTGGAGGCAGCTAGCAGGTGGATAGAAATGTACTCTGCAGCCTATGCCACCACCCAAAACACCATCCTGGGCCGTGAACAAGTGGCAACACAGCACAAGATACAGTTAAGGCACTGTCACCTACTTCAGCACCCTTGATAGCTGAGACCCTGACTGTTGGGGCAAGGAGGAAGAGAGATTTTCTTCAAGTGACTGAACCTGGTGGCACACTCTAGCCCCAGCCAACATGCCAGCCCACAAGGCTGTGGAGGAAGAGAGATTCTCTTTGGATTGCCAGAGCTGGTAGGACAGTTTCTCCACAGTTAGTGCATTGGTATCTGGCCAGCCCATCATCACCAAGGTGCTGGCATATTACACTGGTGCATAGCGTACTGACCTCTGACACGTTGACCATGTGCAATGGACATCATCCAGACCTGGTTGTTGTCTAGGGTGCAGTAGGGACTGCTAATGTCCTCAGGTACTGGACACCTTCCTTCTTCCATCAGTGGTGGTCCACTTGCATTAGCAGTATACAAGACCATCCTCAGACTCTGAATCCAGTGATCCAAGTTCAAATCTCTATGTGGCCTCCAGTAACCGACCAGTTGGGGATGACACACGGGAAAGTGCTCTGAGGCAGCAAATTCCTGGGTAGCAAGGTGTGTGGGAGAATTTGGGCAGGTGCCTAGAGCAGTTTTCCCCTCTAATGGCCTGGGAGTTTACACCTGACCAGATGTGCAATCCTGTTGAAATGGCAGACCAGTTGAAGGAATGATGTCTTGCTTAAATGATGTCTTGCTTAAATGATGTCTTGCTTACACCAAAGACAGACTTCTGGTGCTGTGGTGGGGCCTGTCCTATGCCTACCAGGCCTGTGTCCAACACCCTGAAAGGAGCAAAACAGTCTCTGGATCTAAGGACACACAAATGGATGCTGTGGCTACACCAGAGACACAACCCTAACCATAAAAGTCACTCCTGTAGCCAAGAGGAAACAAGAGAAGTGGCAGTTGATGCAGTCAGTGAAGGAGGAAGAAGCTCCTCTTGAGAGGATGCAGGAAGAAGACTCAGAAGAGGCAGCCTGTTCTGAGGCAGGACAGCCACAAGAACAGGAGGGGGAAGTGACAGAAACCACCCAGTCCCTATTCCTGAGCGAGCTGCAAGATATGCGCAGATTACAGCTGCCAGCCAGGTGAGCAGATTGCTGCCTGGTTGCTCCAGTGCTAGGATATGGGGCCAACAATCAGGAGTACATGAGAGCTTGATAAGATGTAAAGAAATGTCAGTTCTTTTTTGTTGAATGTCATACTGAACTGAAGCAGTAGTCAGATAAAACTGTTCTGTATTGTTTAAACAGGAGTTCTTCAAGGTAGAATGGGTGAATTAAAATAACTGAGTTAATCTACCTAAAGTAAAGAAGACTTTTGGTTAGAGAAGAAAGTATCTTTCCACACGTAGACAAACTGGCTTTCTGACCACAGGAAGTGAATTCCGTCTTCAAAAATTTACCTGCCACTGGTCCTGTCTTACTAAGTGGTTAGCGCCTTGTGCAAAAGCCCTTATCTCCAACGAAATGGCCCTGAAGGAATTCTTAAAAGGAACCAACTCTTGCAGTATGAAGCATCTCAGAGAAGACCACCGCACTGCTTCTTCGGCCCACTAAAAAAACACAAAAATCTGCCCAGGGAATCTGACCTTAAGGTCTTTCTCACATACTCTTGAGGATTCAGGGTAGACATACTCACCGTAGACAACTGCACTTCCCACCCTCATACCCCTTCAGCCTGCTTCGTGAATTTTTGAGAATGCTAGTAGTATCCTGAGGTAGGTAAGAAAATTGTCCACCAACATGTTTAGTACTGAAAGTTAGTAAGAAGATAGTGAACTCTAAAAATGCCAAAGGCTTTTAATTATAAATCCAGCAGTACAGGGAGCAAAATAAGCTGCACACAAGCCATTAATATGGATCTGGCAAATGCAGCAAGTGACGACAGCATGCATAATCTGAAGGGCGCTTTTTTCTGGACAAAAATCTAACCAACTTTTCTTACATCACAATATTTACATACCTACAGCTGCGAGAAATTATCTGTGAGAATGAGACTTGTCACTGATAAAGGTGCAGCATTAAGATCACTAACCAAGTCTTTCATCAGAATCACCTTTGCACACAGAAAGGGGGAAGGAGGAGAGGCTGTCTTACATTGTTTAGTTTCACTTACATTTGTCAACCCTCCTCCTTTGCTGTATTTAAGAACTAGAAAAGAAAGTGAATGGGGTTTATTTGGAGAAGCATTAAAGTCCAATCTATAATATCGCTAAAGTTGACATGTAAAAAAGGAAAGCAAAATAACTGAAAGTGTGCTAGTTACAAGCTAACAGAAAATTTATTTCCCTTAGATTGTTTACTATTAATAAGAGCAAGAAAGTCATTATGTATATAAAACCTCATTTAATTTGCTCCATGCATTTTTATTTGCAACACCATTAGTTTTGGATCATAAAGTCAACATACTTAATATCCTATTCCAAATCAAAGCATTATATATGGTAGCAATACTTTTGCACATTTTCTCTACTAGAGAAAATTCCTGAGGATCCAAACAGCAAATAAGTAGTCAAATGACATTATTCAGTCTTGCTTTTGCTGCAAGGGGGACAGAATTGGTCCCCACAAAAACTGTTCTTTTCCTGAAAGAAAGGGCAACTCCATTAAATGAGATAAGCACTAGTTTCTGTTACTAACATGCATCATTAGAAACAAAAGCTGGAAGTCCTTTACTGTCTTAATATCACTTTGTACTGTTCTGACACAAACAGCTTGCTAAGCCAAGACTTGAGAATCCCATCTGTATAGGCAGAGGAAACTGTTCCACTGGTATGAAACCTGTCTAGCAACTCTTGCTTTTGCTCCATACCACAGCTGCAAAGATCTTACTTAAAACCCAGTGTTTGCACTGTGATAATATTAATTTCCCATAGTGACTTTGTATGACAATGGGAACCACTGTACCTTTAGCACCTTCAGTCTGGTAGGAGAATAAATCCATTAATAACAGTACTTAAGGCCAGGTCCACAAACTGAAATAGCTCTGAGAGACCAGTGCCTTGCCCTGTCTACAAAATGGCCTTATGCTTACAGTGCTCCTTAGCATGAGAGGTCTTAATTATCAGTCTACTGGCTCTTTTAGGATGGGATGGTCTCCACATGTCCTGCTCAAGCTGTTCCACCAAGCAAAGCACAAGTCAAAAATCAATTTGTCCAAAGGGAAGAAAGGGATAAAGAGGCTTTCTAACAGTGGTGAAGATGGGATGGATGGTTCTGGTCCCTGCACCAGAGGCACTGTCACTCATAGCATGCCTTTTGTTCAGTAACTTAACAGGATACTGAAAAAGGCCTTAAAGCATGAACAGGGTACAATGTTCTATCTCCAGCTGGAAGAATGAAAAATATCCTTTTCTTCTCCTGAACACCAACCTAACTTATGATCAGTACACTCTTTCTTAAAATTTTTTGAAAGGTAACACCCTTTCTGATTCACCTGTCTTCAGGCAACCCCCTCTGCCAGGAGCAGTTCAGTTTTTCCAGGGTGGAGGAATGTGAAGCAGCTAGAACCTGGCTCAGATAACAACATCTCACAAGAGCTAAGTTACTGGCAGCTGCTTCTTCCTCCCCTCTGTCCGGGGAACAGTGTTGCTGCTGACTAATACTGTTTTACCTAACACTTCATGATTGCCTTTAAACTTTTGCAGAACGCATCCTTTGAGCAAGCCTGAGACAGCAACTAGAGTGCTCTCTTAGGAGAAGGAGAAAAAGAGTCTGAACTGTAGTGAACTAGAGCATTCAATATGGACACACACCCTGCCCAGTCTGTGCAGCGTGGAGGGGCAGTGGCTGGTACAGCAAGAAGGGTCGTGCCTGCTGGTCTCTGTCTCTCGGGAAACATGGTGAGAGCATGCAAGGGGTGGTTGCTTTCTAGTCGGGTCCACACAAAATAGGCACTGAACTCTTAAGGAGCAGCAACAGCCCTGGCAATCTGTAGAAGCACAGACAGCATTACTGGCAGAAAAACATGTATCTATGCATTTATGTATTCTGAGGCCTAGATGACAGGTTTATGAAATGCAGTGCCTGAAATTTTACTTATATTAATTAAAAAACATGCCCCAAATGAGAAAAGTTTGTGTTATCACCCAAGACTATTCTTTCAAACTAAAGGTGCCCTTGACCATGTCAGCTCTCACAAATACATCATGAGCAGAATCCAAATGGAAGAATCCCAAGGGACACCTTGGTGTCTATGTAATATGCTCTCTCCATGCCGCAGTACTTGGCTGACACCACAGTATGGCAGTAGATAACCAAGACCACGTATTGCTGGTAAGATCAGTTTTGACTTACAGATACACACAAAAATACCAGGAAATTAATACAAATTAGATTTTCTAAATAAGATGTAATAGCAAACAGTGCTAGCAAACTTAGTGTTGAAAGTTTTTTCACCAAAAATTCAATTAATTCAGGCAGTGGAATTGATTTGCATTAAGAATTCCCATCAGAAAGGCCAAAGTGGAAGGTTTCATTACAAATAGATACATAATACCACTTTCTGGTTGAAGACAAATTAATTAAAACCATTTTACATCAAAAAGCCAATTCCACGCTGTATTTTTAAGTCCATACAAATTCCCTTCAAAACATTCTCACAGGCAACAGTTATTGGTATGTATTACACCAGGTACAAGTACTGTGCAGCAACTACCATCAATTTGTATTCAGTGTTACTAGGATAGAAACATATGAAAATGCCTGGCATTAATGCATTTCACAGGACTGTCTCATGAACAAAATACAGTAGCTCAAACAGCAAAATTTCAAAACGGTACTGTTCTAAAATCCATCTATTTGCAGAAACAGGTACGACATTCAATTCTGATATTCAAATCAAGTCCGTATTTTCTATTAAGAGATTGGGTCCCTTTAACATTTGACAAACCTTTCAGCTGGATAAACATTCTGCCAAAATGAACCATCCTGTCAATAAGGTAACATGTAAAAATCCTCCCCAATTGTTCTACTGTAAACATTAGCCCTTACTGACTTTTTATGTAAGTTATATTTTGAGACACACTGTATAAGTTTATAGGATAAAACTAAGTGCAATCTTAAATTTATGTTTTGGTGCCTCTCATGACACCTAATGTCTGCTCTGACTCTTAGTGGTGGCACCATGGAAGAAAGCATGAATTATCACTGGCTACTGAACAGAAGCAAATGTAAGAAAATGATGACAATGCTTGTTCGCATCAGGTTCTGTCACTTTCACCAGTTCATTTTAGTATCCTTAACAGAAAATTTAGGTGCAATATTTTTAACTCGGCTTTGATGTTACATAGGCTTTTAGGAACTTCGGTTATAAATACACTTTTTATTTGTTTGTATAAAGTTCTGTTTGTACAAAGCCGCACTTTAGGTACTGACGTGAATCAAATCACCTCTTCTCTGGCAGGCTCATTTCCAGAAAGCTACTTCCTTTGATATCACAGAAGAGGGAGGCAACAAGAGCAAAGAAAGGGAAGGTTAAACATGCGTTCTGTTAATAGGTACAAAGTAGAATGGTACATGACTCATCAAATAGGCACTCCAGAGAGAGGCATTTTTTCTCCATCACATTTACTTCCTTTAAGAGTTTCTCGAGGTTTCTGTAGTCATCTGTCCTTACAGTTTTAGAAAGAAAATAGTGTTGGGCAAATAATTTATTTTTTCATCTACAGCTTTCATGATCCACTCAGTAAATGTAACAATATGGCTCAAAGTTTGGTACCCAACAGACTGAGATGCAGACTGGATGAGTGGCTGCTACATTTCCACCTTCTGCCTGAGGAGGTATAAAGCCTTGGGACTCCACCCTCCCTTCCAGGAAAGCTGATCCCATCATCAGAAGAGCACACAGCTCAGGAAATCTTTAAGAGGGATTACGTGGGCCTAAACCATACCTCCTATTGCCCACACCTGCAAACTAGAAAAACAGCCCGTATTGAAGTTTTCCTCATCCTTGAGCATGCAAAGGCAAAACAGTCACACAAGGCACAAGTCACTTCCCATTTCTCCCATCACCACTAAACTGCTTTGTTTCCCCAAGCCTGGAAACCTCCTCCAGCAACACCAGCAGCAGGCTCAGCAATATTGGGAGTGAAAAGGAGAGATGGAAAAGAGGAGGCAACACCTTCATCTTGAAGGCTGGACAGGACGGTTTAGAAAAAGTGTATAATGCCACAATATAAACACTGAATTGTATTTATGCCAAAAAATGCAACCAAAAGCAACAGGCACTGGACTCCTGCTCAAAGTTAGGGCACTGATACCATAAATGAGATGATAGTGCTTTACTGTCAGTGATACTATTTGCAGTTATGGCATAAGTCATCTATTTTATTTATTCACTGAAATTTGTAAAAGATATCCTGTCATCTCCATGCTCCTTGCATAAATGCACAATGTAACAGTTTGAATATTTATGTTTGGGTTAAGAATGTTACTGTTTAATGTGTAACTGAAATGATTAATGTTTAAACAGTACATTTCTTCCAGTTGTCAAGTTATTATTAAAGGCAACTTGCAAATACCCCATGTAAAAATGACAACTGAAGAGCTGTTGCTCACAGATGACTAAAGTTTCTTTTCAAGCATTTAGCATTTTAAACTCCCCTATTTTCTTGTGTCTTTGTATTCTCTCAAATCATCCAGAGCTTTATATTACTTAGTGCACTTTTTTCCTGGATTATGCAGAGACAATAGTGGTATCGCTTATATTGTCCACATTAAAGTACGTAGCTAAACCAGAATCTTTCATCAAGGAAGAAGATAAAGAAATTTTCCAAAGTTGACATTTGGAACAGTGAGCCCATCTTTCTTCACTCACGTATTTTTAAATACCAGGAGATCTTCAAAGTGTGACACACTCAATCTGTGGCACTCTTTCTCCATATCACAGCTGTTAGGCTACTTCTCATTCTTACCAAAACGGGGATTATCAAAGGAACCTGAGGAATGTAACTGGAAGGTTAGTGACGCACAATGTGTGAGGCCTCCTTCCCTCTTTGGCCCTACCTGGAGTATTTACACCTGCTCAGTGTGCAATGGCTACACCAAGCAGAGGAGAACCAGAAGACCATGGGACAGGAAGAAGTACGAGTTGCATCTTTAACTCAGATCTAAAAGTTTTCCATTGCTAAGTTCCATTAGTCCAAGAAATGCCATCAGCGGTCACCATAAATTGGGAAGCAGTCAGGTATGTCATTTCTTGCAAACCTTCAGATGCGTAAGATATGCAGGTACTGCAAAGATAATCCCCTCCACTTCTGGGGAGCAAACTACTTAATTAAAGTTAAGCATACCTTTAAGTGCTAAGCATATGTGCAAATCTTACCAGAATTGGGATTCTGGTCCTTATTAGACCTCACATGGTTAAGAAAAAACTAAATACATTTTTGGTAATCTGAATAATTATTATAAAAATAAGTCATACAACCAAAAGAAAAAGAATCCAGAGAGTCAACAAAAAGAAAGGTGGGAAAAGGAGGTAAGGGAACATAACCTAATAATGTGACGTTAAGTAAGTCTAGACTTATTAATGGAGTGCATCACTGACTAAGAGATACCAATTAGATCATGGCTTACACTGCACAAAGATTTTAAGTGGTTAAGCAAAGGAGAAATCACAGAAATCATGATAAACTTTGAACGTTTTAGAAATTGTTGGTTTATGTAGGTACAAAATGCCAACTAGGTCATAAAAAAAGTTCTGAAACTTGTCCTCCAGCACAATTAGACTGTAATGAAACACTTCCTTTTCACCTTTTGTGCCTTCACAGGTGGCATAGCCCTTTCCCAAGCTTTAACCCTTTGCCAATTATGTTCTTTGAGCATGAAAAACCAGATTTTTCTGAAGACTTAGTACTCAAAGTCCTTCTCTTTTAACAAAACCAGAGGTGCCCTCAAAATCAGGTAACTTTTACACGGGTATACAGAGGAACTTAAAGAAAGAAATCACATCGTAAGATTAGTAGCACCATCAATTAAAATTGCTTGACACTGACTGTTATATGCTCCTACTGTCAATGCTTTGTTTTCATTAAATTGTTGGACCGGTATTTGCTAAATATATGCCTTTCTCAGTCTGACTTGGAGGGGGAGGGCAATCAATTGAAATGCACCTTTTCCTGAAAACAGGCAAATAAACTGTGAAAAAAAATCCAGTTAACTTTTCTTCAAAAAGTTATTCTTCCAAGTTATCTAGAGGAAAAGACTTGTATTTGGCAGTAAAGATGGCCTCTGTACTGAAACAAGGTCCTGTCAGCATAATTAAAATTCAATTTGACTAAGTAACAGAGCTCTGGAAACCATGCATCTTGCACACTCACTAGAGAGCTCTTGCAGTTAGACAAAGGATTCCACAAGCCCCTAAATTAATAATTCGAAAATCATTAATCACTTGGGGCTGGAGTTGAGCATTGCCTAACTAAGCTGCCCTGTGATGCTCAAGGATGCTTTACATTCAGGGCAGAAAGAGCTGGAACTGAAAATAAGGTTGTCCTTGCTGCGCCTCAGTGAAAGATAACCAGATGCTCCACTCTTGACGAGGATTTACCCACTATCCAGACAGATCTCTCTCAGACTTTCTTTGTACCAAACTTTTGTCTAGTAGCCCAAATGCTCCCTCTTTCAGCCCTAGGACTGTGTTCCTTCAGACAGAGTCACACGAGTGAAAGAAAGACATCTTTTCTTCAGCTCCTCTCCCAAATCACACAACTCAACAGAGAAGACGTGCTCCCAAATACAGCATCAGGCCAGCAGAGGCATTTCATTCATTATGACTCAGAGGCATTCTCCATCAGTCCTGGTTTGTTGGACAGATTTTTTTCTCTCCCAGAAAACAAAACCTGGTCTCCTTATTTTAATGCCCTTACCAAGACACTTTTAATCTACCCAGCCAAGCAGTGATTATAACATTACACAGCTAAATTATATTTTTTAGTCTGCACAAAATAGATAGGTACAGTTTTTAAGGATAAAGGTGATGAAGACCAAGATTAAGTTTAACTGAAGGATTTTAGAAATCAATTGAGCTAGTCACTTTAAAATCCCTGAAGATCTTAGGGGATAATAGCATTTACTGTGGTTGATAAATTGGATCCCACCCAACCTTGATTCAAATTTGTCTTTCTTGTCCACAGATATACAGCAAAAGCTAGAAAGAAGATTATTCTCTTGCTTTAACTCCATTTCAACGACATTAAAACTCAGCTGCTCTGAAAATAAAATTTTGGTTTGGTTTAAAGTTTTTGTGGTTCTTTTTCAGCACAGAGAGGAATTTTGAGAAATGTGTGAGAAACCACTTGGTCATTTTAATAAAGGACACATTACTTAGAAACTTAGAAACACTTAGAAACAAGAAGAAATCAAAGCCTCCAGTAATCTTTACAGATGTAGACCATACCAGCAAAAGATGGTGTTATGTGCCAGTGAAGCAGTGTAAACTTAACTCATTGAAGTTCTGGCCTGCGAATGAGCAAAACGAGGAGCAGCAATGCCTTCCTCTATATTCACTGAATAGAAGGTGTGTAAATTAATTATCTTAAGATGACACTGATAGAAAGCCCTAGTACTTCAAGGAGTTTTAGTTGGATGCATCCTGCTGTTATTACCATTACATCGACAGCAGACAGACGCAAAAGTTGAAGTAATTTGAAAGTCTTCAAAGCATTGCTGCTGTGTTTTATTTGGATAACAGCTGGTGAAAACTGCAGATCCTCACAAGATCTCATTACACATTTAGCTAAGAATGACCAATAGACAAAGACTTTGTAAAATCTGGAACAGAAGTATTAGACATGTTCAGATCAATTTTTGACAAAAATACTATTTTAAAAACAGGGGTGCAGTGGGACTTACCACATGGCAAAGAGTTATCCTCTTCTACTGTCTTATTATAGTCCCAATCCTCCTTTCTCCAGCGTATAACACCACTATCTTCACAGTCCAGAGATTGCTTTATATTTGCTTTATCCCACATTCTGAACATGTACAGCTCCCCAGTCATACCCAGGTGAGGTGACACAGCTGTACCTGGCAGCTTTGAACAGCCAAGTAAGAACTGCCCTTTTCCAGGGAGATTAACTTTCCCAGTTATTTTTTTGTTTAGTTTTTTTGTTCCATTTATAAATACCTTCATCTCCTCATCTTCACTTTTCCACTGGATACATATATGGTTCCAAGTGTTGTCATGAAGTTGTGCTGTTGTATTTATTTGTTTTCCAAACAACCATATCTTCAATTTACCATCATCTCCTGTAAGTCCAAGATCATACTTATTTGCAGAGAGATTGCTGTGAGATGTTTCTTGATTGTATACATACGCTGCCCAGAGACTGTTTGAGGAATATAGCTTGAGGTGCACACAGACGATGAATTCTTTCAAGGGACGCAGAGAAATTCTTGGTGACATAATCCAAGGATCTTCGCATGCAGTCTTAAAGACAGCTTTATATCGTCCTAGGAAACCCTCCCGATCTAAATAAAGAAAAGGTAATTTGTAAAATGATTTTGTTTTTAAAAGGATAATCTATATGAATGTTATTTTTCCATATAGTACTGTTCCTAGGCATTTACCTACGAGTTTTCAAAACAACACATTAAGAAACAACCTTATATCCCTCTCTTTTGCTTTTTTTGTGGTAGGAAGCAGCAAATTTGGAGGCAGTCAATAAACCCTAGCTGCTCATGAAAGTTTTAAAGCAAAACTCATGCACAAGATGAAGGATGACCACGTAGCTCTCTAAGGCAGCACTCAAACAACTGGGAGGCAAAAAGAAAACCCCAGATCCTGGTTCCTGTTCCCAGGAATGCAAAGGTATTTTGCATTTAATAGATACTAGATAAAATACAGAAACAGAGCTAGAGGAAGGGACTATAGTCCTTACTGCCTTCTCATGTCCCAGTCTTGCATGCTGCTTCTCAGAACAAGATCATGCTTCTCCATGCCATTTTTTGCCAACCCTGTGATTCTTAAATCCTCTGCTACATACTGGCAGAGTTTCAGCAGCAGAGGTAGAAAACAGCCATATTCTAGAATATGATAAGTTTAGGTTACTTTCAGGAAATGTGTTTTGGAGCCGATGGGATTATTTTATTTTAATCCCATCCAGCCCACATTCCCTGTTCTCTACCAGGGCATTTACTTGCGACAGTAAATAGAATTTTAGGTGCTAACAGTAAATTTACTGGTGAAAACAAGGTGTCAGGCTCTATCAATGCTGGTAGAACAAGTAGCGCCAGAGAATGTCCTGAACACCAGAACTTGATCATAACTTTTAAGTTCTTGTAGGTGCCTTATTTCCTCCACTGTCCCACTACAGGAAAGTACTGGCAGCTACAGTAGATGTAAGCTCTTTGGTGCTCACTCATATTTTGTGGAAAAATGCACATTCCAGTCGCACAATCATTATCATGATTACTTGCTTTATGGTGCACCCATCAGCAACAAAATGAATCCAAACTAAGAAAAACTCCTACGGGACATGAAATGGAGCTACAGAAAAATGAAACAGCCTGGGAGATGCTCAGCCAGTGCAAGAGAACATACTACTGACACCTTTACGGAGGCATTTATTTATCAATATATGCAGAGCTTTTATGTACCCTCTAAAATACATATGTGGTTAATCATGATTGGTCAGAGTTGGACAGCGGGAAAAGATCAGTCAATATAGGAAGAAAGCTTTTCCATTAGGTCCCCCATTAAAAGACAAATTTTCAGGCGACTTGGATCAGTTTGGTTTTTTTCCCAAGGTAGGTTACATTCATAGTCCTAGTTAGCTGTCAAGGTCACAACCAGCTCTTCTGTAATCTTCTCAACAAACCACAGCATCAGCTTTTGTCAGGCCAATTCTGAATCAGGAATGTGTTCAACTTTTCTCTCTCTTGACCACAGGGCTCTCAAATTTCTTTTTCAATACCGACAAATGAAAATCAGGAGGAAGCTCCCAACTTAGAAGTGCAGCTTGATAGGTACAGGCTACCAGAAAAAGTTTGAAACACAAAATATATTAATCCAGTTCCATGGAAAGTCATTGATAACTGTTCTTGTTGCTTACTATAGCTTTGAGACTCCCTTTGTGATGCTAATTAGCAGAAACCTGTGGCCATCTTTCACAACCCGGAATCATTCCTGAAGTTCATCATACATCATGAAAGTGCCACACAAGGCTACAGACCAAACAAAAAACTCTCAGGATACAGGCTGAATTAGGTGAAAATCCTAACTATCAGACAATAGACTTTGAATGGCAAGGTAATACTTAGCATGGTTCTTCAGCAACGGAGAAGAAAAACATGCTTGACCCAACACCAAGCAGTACAATCACTTCTCCTTGCCCAAACATGAAGCATGAATTCACTCACTCAGTTTGGCCATTTGTGAGACCCTAACAGGCAGAATCTGGGATACTCAACTAAGAACAGATCAGCATGGAAAACTAGTTTCTAAAACATGACTTAAAAGCTGAGGTGAGGAAGATTGGGCAGGAGATGGAAGTGTCACAGAAGTGAAGATTTTAGATACAGGCTCAAATGTACCTACCCTTTTTAGTAAAAGGATGACTACAATTAAAATAGATCTGCTACCTTGCAGTTTGAACAGATCATGAGGAAACTGATTTTATAAAGGAAATGGCTAGCTAGATATACAGTTATATGTCAACTCCTGGGACACTATCTCTATTAAGAAAAATAATTGTTCAAGTCTTTCACTATTAAGTAGGAATTATACTGAAGGTTTTTAAAGATTTGATGCAGCTGATGTTCCCTAGGGAGTGTATGTCAGAAGTATACTTGCACGACTCATATACCTTCCAAAATTCCTCTAAGCAATCCTGAGCATGCAGAGATGGCCAAAGTGACTGATTAAGGAAGTCCCCTGACACAGCTTCAAAACTTGAAGTCACTGTTAACTTTCCAGATTGGAAGTCCATTCCTGAGCAAAAATGTTAATCAAAACTTAAAGTACCATCAGCAGACTTGATTTTGGAAGTAAAAACATTCTGAGAGAGGCTTGATTTCATGTTAAGCGTTAAAGCAGTGTTTATGTGCCAAGAGTAAACTAATTTAAAGGGCTGCAAAATCCTATTACATTCTTTAGAGGAGTTAACTCTACGAAGTTGTCAAGGGAGCCAGAGGTGAAAGGTGAAAACAGTCTTAAGGCAGGTAACCAAGAGAAATGATGCAAAATGAGCTGAATCGTGCTGATGATTCTCCTAGTCTGCTTCGTATCCTTCAAGAAGACTTCTGATGAGCTGTATGCAAGGCCTGACAAATTAATTTAAACTAATAAGAGTTTACGTAGAGAGGTCTACCCTTCTGGAAACTGGAAAGTCTGTCCCACTTTTGCTCNAAAAAAAAAAAAAAGGTGCCAAAAAGTAGTGCCAAAGTTAAGAAAATAGATACCAGTACTATCTGAATTGGTACAAGAAAGGCTTGGAAAATTTTGTATGGTCAGTCTACTCAAAGAATGCTGAAAAAGCACAAAGGAAATCATAACCATAGTCAGAAAATGCACTTCACTGTTCCAAGTGGAGCACACGCAGTACAGTGTTAAATTAGAAATTAATTATCAACATCATCTTGACTAAGTCTGTTTGATATGTGGGTGGATGCAACGTAAGTAGGAGACGTCATTAGTTTAAAGTTTTTGGAAGTTCTGTTAATCAGAGCTTATTTTTGCTAGTAATGGCACTAGTGGGCAGTGGCCCACCCTTCGCCATACAGCTGAGGAGCTGGAACTGGCTGTGCTCTGACAGTGGCATTCCTGGCTTACAATTAGTTCCTTTAGGTCCAGGTGACACAAACCACATTCAGAAACCTAGCCACGAACATACCTTTACCACCACAGCACAGAAAAGGTAGTATAGTAGAAAGGATGCTCAAAACATCTCCAGAGTAGGAAAAATAAGCAAAAATCACAATCTGGAGTCAAGGAAACTCACTGCAATACCATCTGTGGGCTGACTTTTCAATGCCATGCACTGTATTCAGGGACTTAACTTCTTTCACAAATGCAAATTGTTCCTTCTTAATATATTTATCTCTAATAGATGCAAGAACTGGTGTTTTTACCCTCACTAACACTAAGAGCATCCACTTAATAAGCGTGTTCTCTTAAGCCCTAAAAGAAATTCTGAAGTGTATGCACATATTTCCAAACATTTAAAATAAACTTTCTGAGAACGACAAGGTAATGCAAACATGAACCAAAAATGTAATCTCTCTTTTTTCAAACATTTTCAGATAGTAATAATTGATATCTTTACAAGAGATAGCAAACCATAGGTAGTAATAATTAGATGTGCAGCAGATTCTCTCAGTACCTAAGCACCAGTGTTATTTTGCTTACTTTACTAATAGTTACTGTATCAGTATAGTTGAGCATTAATAAAGTTGAGTATTCTCTTGAATAAAAATAGTCACAAGTTTATATGTCTGCACAATCTGGCTTGTAATCAGTAACAACAATAGTCATTAATGTCTATGCACGTGTTTGCCACCTGTAACACATTTGGCTTGATACAGTCCATTAAAATGATATCACAAGAATCTCGTATCCTAATATATTCCACCTAGAGTTCATAACTCTTCTTTATAAAAAGTTTAAAACTCAAAATTTTCTACATGTGGGTCACTTGATTCTGCTGAATGTTTTGGATATCTGAAGCTAAGAACTCTTTCCTCAAAATGAATTTCATCCCTCTTTTTATTCACAGTTGTATCTGGATATCTGGGAATAAACTATGCTACATTAGCCAGAGTGTCCTAGACATGGGAAAGAACACAGTCAGTTCCTTTCATATTTCCTGCAGAACACAAACATACTTTGGCACCTTAGATGAGGAGAGAACTGAGCAGAGATGCTGCTGATAGCGCTAACAGCCCTAAAAAAAAAGGGGAGGGGGGGGTGAATAAATTCCCCTTTACTTGCTTCCTCAGAATTTTCCCTGGTGAAATTCTTGTATGACATCTGCCCATCTGCTCAGCAGTACTGTCCTTTTTACTATTCAAAGTACATAAAGTTAAAACCTCACCATCTTAGTCACAGTTTTATCACTTGAATCTCAAATTCTGTCCCGATAAAATCTTCATTTCATGAAAATTACTACATTTGGAGAATCAGAATTAGTCTAGTTTGTAAACCTCTGAAATTTCATTGCTAGTACAATATCATTTAGCAGGCATACTTACTAAGCACATTTGAAGTGCAAGAAACTCTGACCTTCTACAGTAAAATAACATGCCATGACACAGGAAGCAGTTTCTAAAACTAGCCATTAAATACATGGCCAAAAAAATTTTTAGTATTCCATGTACATTACTAACATGATAAATGTATTACACTATTGATGTAAGGAAGTTTTACAAATGACAAGCACTGTTACCTATACCAGTTGAGGTTCAGAGTAGTGCCAGCTTGTAAAATAGCCATGAATAAAACACAAATTGCTGATTCTACTGTACCTTACACAAAAGCTTAAGAATTTATTTCTCATTTACTTTTATATAAAAAGCACAGACTGTCAAATTCAAATACATCACCATTCTATGATTCTATGATTTGTTACATGCTTTGGACCTTACTACTTCTTCCTAGCCACATTCAGATCCAAGACCAAGAACAATGCAGATGTTCTATTCACTAAGTAGAGCGAAGCTCAAAGGACCTTTTGGTATTTGTGTAAGAGCAGTGTAAAAGATTTAAGAATATGTTCTGAAAATAGTGACAATTCCAGTTCAAAAAAAGATAGCAAGAAAGTAATTTGTCTTGTTATTATGTATTGTGTTTATATTCTCTCCTCAACCATAGCCAAAAGTAAGTTACTAATGATGACTTTTTATGAAAACAAATACTTTAAACACAGAGTTTGTATATCAAAAGGGCTAAGCACCAACTGTTTCCTTTTGTATTAACTGCCCTTTTCCTCATGATTTCAAGACAGCAGAAACTTGCCTGTTCTGAATACATTCGAAAGTCCTTTTCATCAAGACTAATCCTGTTTTTTTGGAGTACCAATGCTACGTGAATTAGAAAAAATTTGTCTTACCTTTGCTTGCTGTAGCCAGGAACAAATGAAGTAGAAGGACTGTTAGAACAATCCTGAATCTCAAGAAAATGTCCTGTATTCTGCCAACACAGCAGTGCTGTTTTCCCCAGGCAACCATTCTAGAAGAAAAAATAAATAAATAAACCTCAGTGACCCAAAAAAGCGCAGGTGTGCAGATATTCTGACTTTATTTTTCCAACTCAAGAGCATAAATCTTTTCAGCCCTGTTATACTATTGGGTATACATCATGCAGAAATGTACTAATACCCTGTATGTTGCCAAGTCACCAAGAAAGAAAGAGCTGTTTGTCAAAAGGAAAAAAACCCAAAACAAAACCAAATAAACCCCACTCAAACTTTAATTCTCCAAAGACTCACAAATAGATCAGAGACTGGCCATGAGTTCTTGCACAAATAAGGCTTTCAACATTTGAAAAACAAAGAAAAAAAAGAAAAGAAAAAAACAAACAGCCAAAAGTAGCCAGAGAGCAAGCTTGGAGAGCTTATCCAAAAGCTTTGTTAATCTCAATAACTATACAGAAAGCACCTCTTCAGTCCCCTGCCCACAAGTTCTATCAACTGACGTATTTAATAAGAACACTGTGAACTCCTAAGTAAGGAGCAAGAGTTTGATTGCTGATCCTCATCTCATTCTCAAGGCAAGAAGCTACTGCAAAAAAATCAGAAATGCCACAAGTCACTGTGGGCAGCAAGCTCATGGAGAGTCATCATGAAAACCTGGTTTGTCCACATTTCTTCCTAGTGATGGTGTTCTAATGTGAGCAATAGGACATGGTGGTAAAAAAAGAACATGCCTCCTGCTATAAAAGATAATGTTCTACGAAATGATATGCTTTTTTTAAAGAGATCTTTTCAAAACAGGTACATCTTCTGAATACTTTGCATGCCGAAACATTAAGTGAAACATTCATGTGCTTTTTGCATGCATTATTTTCTAAATAAAAAGGTTAACGTGAATGCTTGCAAAAAAAAAAAAAAAACATTTTAGCTCTAACCTTAACACAAATCTACAACTCTTAAAACAGTACACAATTTACAGCCCCTGAAAAGAAGAGAAACTACTGCAGCCTGATACAGCATCTACAAAAATACACTAAAGTTTGCGAGCAGTATGAGTGCTAACCAATACACTCACACATGCACCAAACTTGTGACGGCAAAGTTAAACTTCTGGTGCAATGCAGAATGCCCAGGTCTACCATAAAGCTGATACATTAAAGATAAACAATACATAAAGTTTACTGCTTTGCATTTGTTTCAATAACCAAGATATGTCAAAGACAGGGTAGCTTTCTAAAGATTCACGGGAAACATCTCCAAACCTGTCTTCAACTTGATTCTCTTGAATGCCTAAAAATCATGTATTAATAAAGTTGTTCAGTCAGTAAACTAAGTAGATGAATGACATTAATTATCCCAAGAACCTGATAATGAAAACTGCCATGCTTAAATATATTTGACAACTTCAAGGACAGTGCATCTACAATATAATTTACTAGGCTTAAAAGAGATGCCCATCCAAAAGCTGTGTTTCCTTTCTTTGCTTACTCACACTGCCCAATCTAGTCTCAAATTAGGTCACTTGCAAACAAAACCAAGTTGTACATTTATTTCTCCATTTTATGACGAAATCTTCTGTACAGTAAACCATCTATCCATAGTGAAGGATGGGAAGGGGAACCAGAACTCATCCCCATCCTAACAATACGCTGCTGATACCAGTAGGAAAGGCCCAAAACCTGGAGATGGGGTGCAGGTCAGCAGGAGAGCACCTAGAGCGCAGCTGAAAGGGAAGAGCCACTCCAGCCAGGGAGCTAGATTCACCAAGGGCCCAACTTAAATGTTGTGAATTGCATGTGAATGCACGTAGCACAGAAAACAAACAAGAGGAGTTAGACACATACGCACGTCTACAAGAGTACAATCTAATTCGGAACACAGAGACATGGTGGGACGGCTGCTATGACTGGAGTGTTAAAATGGATGGATACCAACTCTTACAGAAGGACAGGCAGAGGAGACGAGGAGGAGGTGTCACCCTTTATGTCCAGGACCAGCTGAAGTGCAGGACCTTGTTGTCATCAACAAGGAGGGGCTGGTGGGCAATATCACACACAAGGGCAGCCTTGACTGCAGTGATCATGGGATGGCGGAGTTTGAGATCCTTAGGGTGTTGAGGAGGGCACACAGTAAGCTTGCCACCCTGGACTTCAGGAGAGCAGGCTTTGGTCTCTTCAGGGATCTGCTTGATGGAACTCAGTGGGATAAAGCCCTGGAAGGAAGGGGAGCCCAAGAAAGCTGGCTAGTATTCAAGGACCACCTCCACCAAGCTCAGGAGCGATGCATCCCAACAAGGTCAGGCAAAAACAACAGGAGGATGAATAAGGAGAGCCTGGACAATCTCACACAGAAAAAGGAAGCCTACAGAGGGTGGAAGCAAGGATGGGTAACCTGGGAGGAATACAGAGAGATTGCCTGGACAGCCAGGGATCAGGTTAGGAAAGCTAAAGCCCAGGTAGAGTTACATCTGGCCAGGGGTGTCAAGAGCAACAAGAAAGCCTTCTATAGGTATATCAAGGACAAAAGGAAAACTAGGGAAGATGTGGGCCCACTCAGGAAGGAAATGGGAGACCTGGTCTCCCAAGACATGGAGAAGGCTGACATACTCAACAACTTTTTTGCCTCAGTCTCCACTGGTAAAGGCTCTAACCACACTGCCCAAGTTGCAGAAGATAAAGGCAGGGACTGGGAGAATGCAGGAGAACACCAGGTCCAAGACCAGCTGAGGAACTCGAACATGCACAAGTCCATGGGACCTGATGAGATTCATCCACGGGTCCTGAGAGAACTTGTGGATGTAGTTGCCAAGCCACTATCCATCATACTTGAGAAGTTGTGGCAGTCTGGTGAAGTTCCCGCTGACTGGAAAAGGGGGAACATAACCCTCATTTTCAAAAAGGGTAAAAAGATGACCTGGGGAACTACAGGCCAGTCAGTCTCACCTCTGTGCCCAGCAAGATCACGGAGCAGATTCTCCTGGAAACTCTGCTAAGGCACATGAAAGTTAAGGAGGTGACCGGTGGCAGCCAGCATGGCTTAACCAAGGGCAAATCGTGCCTGGCAAATTTGGTGGCCTTCTACAAAAAGGTTACAACGTTGGTGGATAAGGGAAGAGCAACTGACATCATCTGCCTGAACTTGTGCAAGGCATTTGATGCTGTCCCGCATGATATCCTGGTTTCAAAACTGGAGAGACATGAATTTGATGGATGGACCACTCAGTGGATAAGGAATTGGCTGGATCGCTGGACTCAGAGTTGCAGTCAACAGGTTGACATCCAAGTGGCATGCAGTGACAAATGGTGTTCCGCAGGGCTTGGTACTGGGACTGGTACTATTTAACATCTTTGTTGGAGACATGGATTTTAGGACTGAGAGCATCTGCAGCAAGTTTGCTGACAATACCCAGCTGTGTGGCGTGCTTGACACGCTGGAGGGAAGGGATGCCATCCAGAAGGACCTGGACAGGCTTGAGAGGTGGGCCCCTGCCAACATCATCAAGTTCAATAAGGCCAAGTGCAAGGTCCTACACGTGGGTCAGGGTAATCCCAGTCACAAATATAGGTTGGGCAGAGAATGGATTAAGAGCAGCGCTGAGCAGAGGGACTTGGGGGGGTGTTGATGAATAAGAAGCTCAACATGAGCTGGCAAGGTGCGCTCGCAGCCCAGAAGGCCAACCACATCCTGGGCTGCATCAAAAGCAGTGTGGCCAGCAGGTTGAGGGAGGTGATTCTGCCCCTCTACTCCGCTCTGGTAAGACCCCACCTGCAGTACTGTGTCCAGCTCTGGGGTCCCCAACATAAGAAGGACATGGACCTGTTGGAGCAGGACCAGAGGAGGGCCACAAAGATGATGAGAAGGCTGGAGCACCTCTGCTATGAGGACAGGCTGAGAGAGTTGGGGTGGTTCAGTCTGGAGAAGAGAAGGCTCCGGGGAGACCTTACAGCAGCCTTCCAGTATCTGAAGGGGGCCTACAAGAATTCTGGAGAGGCACTTTTTACAACAGTGTGTAGTGATAGGATGAGGGGCAATGGTTTTAAATTGGAAGAGGGTAGATTTAGATTAGATATTAGGAAGACATTTTTCACTATGAGGGTGTTGAGGCACTGGAACAGGTTGCGCAGAGAAGTTGTGGATGCCCCATCCCTGGAAGTGTTCAAGACCAGGTTGGATGGGGCTTTGAGCAGTCTGGTCTTGTGGGAGGTGACCCTGGCCATGGCAGAGGGGTTGGAACCAGATGATCTTTGAGGTCCCTGCCGACCTACACCATTCTATGATTCTATGAAACTGCTTGCTCTATGTCACATAAAATACTGCTTCAGAATGCTCCTACATTCCCTGCATCTAGTTTCCTTCTTAAGCCTCAGCTCTGGAAAGAGATACACATGAAATGAGCTGACTAGGACAGAGGTTACTCCCATACTATGAAGTGTGCCTTCTATTCGGTCTGGTAGACCTCATTAGACATTCATGTTAGTGCCCCATCCACCAGAAATAACAACTGCATTCCAAGAGTCTAAATTTGAGGGCAGGAGCCAAGAAATTCCTGGTTCTGACTCCAGCTCTGCCTGAGTGCTATGTAGCCCTGACGAGTTTCAATAGACTTTCCTCTAACTCAGGCCTTGCAGAGTTAGCTTTGCTAGTATTTGTCCAGTGTTTAAATGAAAGGTTTTTATAAATACTTCCAGCACATTTGGGGTTTTATCCCCTTTGTTTTTTTGACATTGTTCTTGCTTCCTGAGATAAGCCTGGCAAAGACAAATGGGGAGAGAGGCACAGCGTCTTCTTGAAAGAATACAGTCGCATCAAGAACTCTGAAGCTATTCAAAGCTATGAATGCAGATTAACGCTCCCAGGGAGAGCAATAAAATCCAGATAGCAGGGAGGTGAGTAAATGTATACAGTGAAATCCTGACATGGTCACAGCAAAGCTGACTTTTTTCCAAGACTTTGGACATTTATGTTAGCTCAAGATTTGTTCCAATGTCCGAATAAAAAATACAATTTAAAGTATTAAACTATGCTGTTTAGACACTACCAAAGAAAAAGCTGCTGCTAGCTTTGACAGATTTTTTTTAGATTTTTTAAAGAAAAAGCAAGATGTAAAATATGATTTAACCATATCTATTGAAATAAAGATCATATGATACATGCCAAGACATTTGGACATTACATTTCTCTTAAACTTATTTAAGCCCTTCTTCGTATTGGAATTCTAAAGCTCTACTCCTAATAATGATCCTGAAAAGTAATGTAATTGTAAGTTGTGGACATTATAGAATTAGGCGTAAGTGATTTTTTCATTTGTTATTCATTTTGTTCATTTGTTCAAATGAACATTTTTATTGTTCATTATAACAGATGAATACAGCATGACTCAGAGAGCCCATCACGAATCTGCATAATTTTTGCAGTAGGATAAAAAATGTTCACTTGTCAATCAAGCAGATCTCGTCAAGTACAACAGTGACTGGGCCCAACTACTGAGCCACCCAGGTGTGGGAAACAGTTCTATGAACAAACTACACATAAAGATATAACTGGCTGTCTTTACTTTCTCACTTACTATTTTCAAGTAACAATTAAGTCACTTTTATTTACAAAGAGCTACCTGCCTGAAGTAAAAGAGAATATAAGCAATTACTTTTCTTGATGGTCAGTGAATAAAATGGAAATTTAGAAAACAGAAAGTGAGGGCTTGGGCATAAATCTATTCCCTCTTGTTTGCTTTCCATGAAGAGTGCCCTGTTTTGACCTGTTACAATCTCGTAGCATTGGTACCCATGTTTCAAAACATTTCATACCATGTCACTAATCTGCAAGCACAACTAGAATTGATAGAACTTTTCTTCAAATAGACAAACATACTTTCAAAAATTAGACAGTTATTTTGTTGTGTTATACATGTTGCAGTTCTGCATTAATATCACATTCTCTGGAAATTAAAGAGGTTACTGGAAACAAAGACAGGAAGATGGTATAAAGGGGAGACTGTATTCTTATCATTAGTATTAATTAGCTTACTTCATCCTATTTTACTATTTTTTGATGGACTTGTTCTTCAACATAATGGGAGTTTTACCTGCCTAAAGAGCACAGAGTTTCTGCAGAAGTTACTGCAATCTAACAGGTTGACTGAGACAAACACTGCCAGGGAACCTGCTGCAGAAGAATGGGCAAAATAGAGGGATAAAGGTCAGTAAGCCAACAGTAACTTACAAGAGCAAGCAAAGAAAACTGTTAAAACCAAGACCTGTAAGGCTTTTACCATGTTTACTGTGCTGTACCCAGCTCTGCACCTCTGAAAGATGTATAGCATTATTTGAAGCTGATGCTTTTAATGCCCTTCAGCTAGCTTGTCAGTCACAGCTATCCACAGTGAAAGGACTCTGAGGTGCCCCAGGAAACTGGATCTGTTTTAAGAACACAGCTGGAAGGCAGAGGAGATGGAGTCTGTGCCTCTGTAACCAGCCCCAAGGGGGACTGCATGGTGCAGCTCCACTCAAAGTGCAGTGTGAGAAACCTGGACTGCTTTCCAAGTGTGCACCCACAGGCACACTTGATGAAGACATCTAGGGCTACCTTAAGCCACTGCTTGCCATGTATTACAGAGATATATTGTCAGTAGGCTTAAAGCCAAAGAAAGTGCAAAACATAAATACAGTTGTTCTGTGCTGTAGCTTTGTTAAATCACTTTTTCAAAAATACATTCAAATTTTACAATTCTTGTTAAAGGTATTTATCTATTTCCTAGCAGTCTTCAACATTTAAAAATCTGTTAGTTCTTTTATGCCAGCTTTTAGCCAGAGCAAGTTCTCACTGCCAATGCATAAACTGTTGGTAATAGAAACTTACGTTCGAAATCATGACCCAAAGCAATCAACCATTTACTTCTAACCATTCTGCCTACTGCTGCACTTCAAGCTGTTTTGTTCATGTCACACTTATTTCATCCATAGTCTTTGGGGCTCATTCTGCCTACTTTTGTAGTTATTCCCTATTAAAATCTCAGATTTTAATAAAAGTATTTCCCAAATTTATAGAATCATAGAATGGTTAGAGTTGGAAGGGACCTTAAAGATCATCAAGTTCCAACCCCCCTGCCATGGGCAGGGACACCTCTGACTACAGCAGGTTGCTCAAAGCCCCATCCAGCCTGGCCTTAAACACTTCCAGGGATGGGGCCTCCACAACTTCCCTGGGTAACCTGGTCCAGTGCCTCACCACCCTCACAGTAAAGAACTTCTTCCTAATATCTAATCTAAATCTCCCCTCTTCCAATTTAAAACCATTACCCCTTGTCCTATCACTAGACTTCCTGACAAAGAGTCCCTTTCCACCTCTCCTGTAGGCTCCCTTCAGGTACTGAAAGGCTGCTATCAGGTCTCCCCGGAGCCTTCTCTTCTCCAGGCTGAACAGCCCCCGCTCTCTCAGCCTGTCCTCATAGGAGAGGTGCTCCGTCCCTCTAATCATCTTAGTGGCCCTTCGCTGGACC